>JAAAQI020144258.1:0-11591 GCA_011800005.2 Stichodactyla mertensii
ACACACTGCATCAACGGCCGGTTAGATTTTTTGGCTTTGAAAGGGGGGGTCACGGGCACCCTGTGACCCCCCCCCCCTGGATACGCCCCTGGACGAGCACACTTAGCTATAGTCACCTTCTCTGTAATCTTCCTTTGGAGTTAGGTCCAAGTCTAAGGCTGCAGTTAGAGGAATTATGGTCGAATAAGGAATTCCTTCTGACAACCACCTCAGCCTACTAAGGGACGTCTTTCTGGTTGGTTTCTGTCTCTATCAACTGGTAAAGATCAACGTCTCGCATAGTGTGTAAAATCAGCCTCGGTTCGGCGCCAAACGACCTGTGTTTTACATTCGATTAGTAGTTCGGTACAAACGTTCCGCTCAAATGGTTTCCAAATTTAAACATTTGTGATTGGACGGTTTGCGTTTGTTCTGTAATTGGTTTACAAGGCTGAAGCCATTCTGAAAAGGTAAAGCCTATTTATTTGTGAGAGTGTTTTCTCAGCAAGTTATATGAAAAGAAAAATTGCTATTTCTATTAATTTATATTCTTCCTTTTATTTCTGTTAGCAACGACAGCCTTCTTCTTCTTTTTCAGTTTCTGGCCCACGATACAGACTTCTCCAGCCCATTACCACGCTTCGAGTTTGAAGGAAATTTAAATGATGTTTGGTTGCCTATTTCAGTACCAAAGGTACGTATCCATGGTGATACATGAACTTTTGAGGTTGATTTCAAGGGCTCGCTTCTACTGGACAATATCAACCAAAAATGGTTAAAATGTAAAAAAATCTTTTCATTTCCTTACGGGGTTTTCATCTATTAGGGCACTGAAGCCGGGGGGAGACACTTGGAAAGGACGGAAGGGAGTTATTAAATTTTTGAATCCTTATGAAGTGTGGGAGGTGGGGGTAGTGGGTCTGGGGTTGCGGTGTGGGGGTTCTCGAAAACTTGCATAACATCACCTAACCCACTGAAGAGCGGGTTAGGTGATGTTAAAAACTTAGAAAAATTTTGAAATTACTACTGATCAATAAGATTTTTCAGCTGCTTCGTATTTTCATCACTTTGTCCATGAGTTAAGTTATTAGTATGTGAAACGAATATTAGTGGAATAGATTTTTCAAGAGCTCCTTGTAGCAGGATCATCTTGTGAGATAGTACTAAAGAAAAAAATGACTAATATATTTGTTATACTTTCTGTAGGGCGATGTTCACTTTGACCCTCGTGATAAAGGAACTGAGTATCTCTCCTTTGTTCGTTCAACATACAACAGGTAAGGACTGACATATAATGGTAGCGTGCGCAGGGGCAACATCATGGAAATGGGAAGTTGTTGCGCAAGATAGAGAAGAAAAAACACAACAAAACAAAAAATGTTCGGACATTGTTATCTGATTGCCGTACGAATGTACTAACTTTTTGAACAAAGTTTTAAGCAGAAAAATAAAGAAATCATGTTGGTTATTTGTTCAAAGTTAGATTCATACAGCAATCTAATAACAATATCTGGACACTTTTGGTGACCGTAAAACAAAGTATACACCTATTTCTGAAAAAAGGTTGTGGCAGCAAAAGGAGATAGGCAATAGGCGTAAAGTCATTCCAAGACAGAAAGGAATTATGGGCATACAAGTAAACACAGATAGTCGAGGCCTTGAAATTGGTTTCATCGACTACAAACAACATGGAATATCTCAACACTAAGCTCCATGTTCTGGACGAGAATAAGAAGCAGAAAGACAAGTCATTCCAGCTATTCTTGGATTTTGGAATGACCTATTTCCTATGGCTTATTGCCCGTCACGTTTGGCTGCGACAACCTTTTATGAAATAGGTATGTATTGGCTAGAGGCCAATTGGTGAATTTCCAATTTCCAATTTTGTCGTATTTCGAAATGATAAAACACAGGGGCATCCCCAGGCATTTTGCGATGGGAGTTCCTTCTCGCCTAAAGTCGTTCACACACACGATTAATTTAACAAGGTGCACGTTTACAAAATTTGCAACTTGATAAGGGGGAGGAAAGAGAAGAGGGTGCCAAAAACCCTGGAATCCTCCCTTCTGGACACCCTGAGGATCCTCTTAGCTTTCCATTGGATATTGCATAGCTTAAGGATAGGGAGGGTTTAGTGGGGAGTAATCTCCCCTGTCCCCAATAGAATTCTCCGATACGCACGTTACCTTTTTTATAAATAACGACCGTTCGCTTTTCAAAATAATGTATACTATATTCATAAGAATTTTCGGTCTTGGTTTCTGTGTTTTAGCAATTTGAGTACAATAATAATCCTCCAATTTGAAACTTTTAAAAATCAGTTTCAGCTTTTCGTTGTTGTGAAACAACGTGGGTCGTTCACAGAGCTAGGCTCATCCAATCTAAGGTGAATGCCCAAAGATCGAACAGGAATAGACCTTTCCCGAATTCGCTTGGATGATCACGAAACAGTGGCTTGAAGTCGAGGTTGGCCTTGATAAACAAAAGAATCAAGTTCGGTCTCGACTTGAAACCCTTGTTTCGTGACCATCCAAGCGCATTCGGGAAAGGTCTATTTACAATTTTTGCGGAGGAGGAAAACTGGAGAACCCAGACAAAAACCCTGGAAGCACAGGAAAGAACAAACAAAAAAACTTTACTCACATGAGATACTGCAGGTCAAAGGTATGGATTGAACCCACGACCACAGCGGTAAGAGGCAGCGCATTAACAGCGCACTCCACCCATGCTTCTCATTTGCCATCATATAGTTTGCATTGCGTGAAGAGAGGTGTAAGAGAAACACGTACCACAGCTGCTGTAGTACATGCGTTATTTTCAGGTGTTCAGGCAGGATTCATGGGACCCCACGTCAACAGATCAATAAAATTACCTCTTACATCGATGGCTCGGTAGTGTACGGAGACAGCGAAGGTAGAAATAGATATCTTAGAACCAAGAAGAATGGAAAAATGAAGATTGGAAGAAATGGAATAATACCGGTAATATGATATAGTACATACAACTTTCACACTATTTATTCTAATGAGCTCCTTCGGTATAGACACGAGGCTAAGCGCATAAATTAGCCATAAAAATTTTCATCGCAAAAATACTCTACTACAAATATCAAGTCTTAATATATAACAAGGATTTTTAATATTGAACTCAAGATAAAGAAGAATACAGTTTATGTCATTAACGTTGCCCACCGAAAAAAGACATTTAAACTGGAAATGTCACTTGATTCATTTTTTTATTCATTTAGAGTAATAAAAGTTCAAATTTAAACTGTAGTACTCATTAACAGTTAAAAAACCCTCTTTGTTTAAGCGCCTAGTCGTTCTGCACACACTACCACTATATTAACGGTTTTAAGCATACAGCTCTCAGCTCACATGTTGATTTTTGTTATGTTATTGTTATACTGACATTGAGTTTACAGGGAATAATAAATGTAAACTCTACGTATCTACACAGTGATTTCCTTTAACAAGCATTTAGAGCGAGTTTTTAGGTATCACGTGATATTTCTTGTAGTCTAAATGTCTTTTTTCGGTGGACAACGTTAATGACATTGCCTGTGTTTAATGCGTCTTAAAAGTACATTTATCTTGAGAAAGACAAGTCCCAAGGAAACTGATGATGATGATGATGACGATAAACTTTATTTAGCCACGCTAACATATACAACTAACAAAGCTGATTTCCAATATGGGCGTGCTGAATTACAAAAAAATAATAATATAAGCTTATTACAAAATAGTATGCTGATAATAAAAGGCGCGCATGCGTGCTTAATTACAAGATAATATGCTTATAATAAATAGAGTGAAATACAATCAGTATGATATAATATATTAAATATAATATAAAAATATAATATAAAACTAATGCTTAAAAAGATTTATTATGTGCCGAGAGATAAGAGTTTGTTGCGAAAAGAGACTGGGCATTTACAATTGCATAGGTCACTGGGTAAAGAATTCCACAATTTGGCACCACTATATCCAAAACTTTTTTTCAAAAAATCAGTTTTTGGAGGAATTACGCAATTATAAGTACATTTGGTTGCATGTGACTCCTCAAATATTTTTACAAGCCTATTTGGTGCCTGATTATGGAGGACTTTTAACATTAACTCAGCCTTAATCTGAGTTCTACGCTTGGCCAGAGGGGTCCAACCCAGCGATCGCATTGCTATTTCAGACTGGCCAGTCTCATTCGGACAACGCATAATTACCCTAGCGCACCTGTCTTGAAGTCTTTGCAACCGATCAGAAAGTCTAATACCTAGTGTGTCCCATATTTCTGAACAGTATTCAAAGTGGGTTCGTATAAGAGCATTGTCAGCAGATACCAATGTTTCTTGTTTTGCAAACTCTCTAAGCCTTTTAATAGCACCAAATTCCGGATACTTTTCTTGCTGTTTCGTTAACATGTTTTTCCCAAGTATGGTTTTCATCTACATGTACTCCCAATACTTTGGTACTTTGAACTCTTTTAACCACATCATTTCCAATTACTATATTTGGTCAGTCAGGAGAAGACTTAAGCGATTTTTAGATCCAGTTAGAACATATTCCGTCTTGGCTATGTTAAGGCTTAGTTTATTTGCTGTCAGCCACGTTTCTATACTGTTCAGGTCGAGGTTCAAAGAGTTTTCTGTTTCATTTATTGATTTTCCTGCTGCCGTAATAGGAGTGTCGTCAGCAAACATTCTAGGTGTTGAGTACATTTCAAACAATTTGGCAAGTCATTTATGTATAAAAGAAAGAATAATGGGCCCAGATTTGAGCCCTGAGGAATTCCACAAGTTATCACTCTTTCATTTGAAAAACTCACCTGGCATGTTTACATTCGATCTTTTAAGTAAGAGCTAAGCAGTTTAAGAGATCCCCTTTGATACCGTAAAGCCATGAGCTTAGCTAACAATATTTCATGATTCACGGTATCAAAGGCCTTCTTGAGGTCAAGAAATACTACTAAGTTATATAGGCCACGATCCATGTTGACATACCACTCACTAGTACAATATAATAAGGCTGACGCAGTTGAATTTTGGCGTCTAAACCCGAATTGATGTTCAGATAATATATTCTCCGCATGAAGACATTCCATCATCTGATCGTATAATATTTTTTCATAAATTTTACTTATTATGGGAAGAATTGATATTGGTCTATGGTTGTCAAGCATATTACGTGAGCCTTTTTTGTGTAGTGGAATAATTCTAGCCACTTTCCACTCTGAGGGAAAGGTTGCGCAATGACTGATGCTGATACTTTCAAAACTTTAGCAGATATCTTATCAATTCCTGTTGATTTCGATACAGACAATGAGGAAAGTAGCTTATATACTTTCGATGGACTTATGTGACTGAAGCAAAATTTCCATTTGTTTTTTAACAAAGTCATTGAAATTTGCGTTTTCATTAATATCAATATCGTTAGCTAGTTTTAAACCTATATTAGTAAAATATTCATTGAATGTATTCGCAATTTTAAACTCCCTGGACAAGGACGCCACAATGTTTAGAGCTATGTGTACTTAGCCATGCAATTACCAGAAAGCCTGAGAAAGGAATACAGCACTCAAGGTGTTATTGCAAGCATTTTTTCACGCTTAGATTATTTTCTTCGTGTGATTTTGTTTTTACAGGCAAATTCCATGGGAATCGCAAATGACAATGTTGTGGGTCGTGATGTCTCTAGGCTTCTTGTTGCTGGTGACACCCGTGCTAACGTACAACCAGGTCTCATAGCTTTACACAGTTTATTTGTACGTGAACATAACCGACTATGTGACGAGTACCTGAAGGCCCATGCTCAGGTATATATACTACTGTGCATGAATCAGAAGTAAATGCGTTAATGTTGTACTAGAGAGCAGTTTTCATATGACTGGGTGAAACTGCGTCATGGAATTGGTAACATCTGACACGGCACCATCACGGTCACGGTGCGTCTGCACCATGAATTTTCCCAGTCATAAGAAATCCACTCTAAAAAACGAGGCAGTCATGAGAACTGGTATCAGACTTGACACTGAGAAAAAAACTCTCGGTGTTGAACATACAGTATATTGGAATTCATTGCTTTCAATTAGCTGACAATGAAGTTCTACTTGTTTCAGTGACGGTAAGAATGGGACTCTGTTATTTGTTGACGTTTAGGCGCGTCCACACGGATTTAAGTAAAGTGTTTAAGGTTTTCCGTTTAAGGTATTCCGAACGTAAACGCTTCAACAATCCGAAAACGCCACTGCCTAACTACTGGGCATAGGCAATTTGTAGGTAATGGCAGCCATTATTAATGAACATTTTTTTGGTTTCGACCATCCACGATTAACGATTAACGATACGCAATTAGCCAGCAGTCTCAAATTGCTGCATTTAGGAAGGGGAAAAAAAAAAAAGAAAGAAAGAAAGAAAGAAATGGTTCAGAAGCTTGTTAGTGGTAATTTATATAGTTGATATTTTTCTATCAAAATTGTCTTTTTATGGAACGTAATTATACATAATTTTACAGGCTAGTGACGAGGAGGTCTTCCAGTACGCTCGTCGAATAGTGGTAGCGGAGCTTCAAGCAATAACGTTTCGCGAATATCTTCCCGCTTTACTTGGTAGTACAAAGCACATTCCTCGTTACCAAGGTTACAGTGACAAGATAAATGTGGGGATGAGCAACATCATGGCTACTGCGGCTTTCAGGTTAGTTAAGAGCTTTGATATTATTAGTCATGCATTATGAGAGAGATGTTGCAGTATTGTTGGCAATAATTGCAAGTCTACGTTGTGCTGTAACATATGAAATGATTGTAAGAAGCAAAGGTAATCGTGACAATGGTTCCAAGTCGAGACTGAACTTGATTCTTTTATTTATCAAGGCCAACCTCAACTTGAAACCATTGTTTCGTGATCATCCAAGCGAATTTGGGAAAGGTCTATTCATGCAAAAATGAATTATTATCTCTTGTTACCCTCCTCAATTTTACCAGAATTCTTTATGAAGTTTCTTTTGCTAGTCAAGTGGCGCTTTGCGCTATCATCTTGAGTACCACTACGATAGAGCTGTCCATAAGTTTCTCGGCAACTTCTGGGCAACTTTTACGATTTCGGGCAACTTTTTCACTTTCGAGCAACTTTTTTATCTTGAGCAACTTTTGTTCTTTTTTATTGTCCACGAATTCAAACCGCTTATCAGGCCCGATAAAATGGATTAGATATCTACTATGACCGGTAGAAAAACTAAAGTATATCCTGTCTGTATCTTGTAGTATTAGCAGACCTAACCCAGCGATAGTTTATCAATCATTTGTTTTACTCTTGACAAACAAATGCTTACTAGATATAGCTTTTAAACGCAAGCTTCATCCAAACTAGGATTAGTCTAGAAAGTCTCATAATCGATTTGGGAAAAGGCAGATCAAAACAATAGTTCCGCAATAAAATGCTTTCCAAAAGTCCTTAATCTTTTATTTTGAGAATAAGAAATACTTTTAGCTCGATATCGAGTCTTTGCTGTTGAACAGCGGCGATCGAATGAGAGCATGCACAGTTTATCTGTATGTCAGGTGACCACCCATACCATTACGTTTGCATCAACTCTAAATTGACATATCGATTGACATCTGCATCAAATGCAACATTCCCCTGCATCCGGGAACCCTGTAACTTACTTGGTCTGAAGAGTCCTGAGTACTGATTGCGTAACATTTGGATTTTGCTGCACAGGGGAAAAAAAAACAGAGACACGCGACGCATTTTTAGACTGGTCTACCATAGGTAGCCCAGTAATTACAATGGAAGATGTAATCAAGGCTCTTGCTGGATGCGTGTTGAGAATATGACGTCACACTTGAAATATCGATTAGTTGGCAGGAACCAAATCTTTTAATGGCGGACGCCAAAAGTCGCGTATTCGCGTCCAAATTGAAGGCACTTCCCGTTCACCTACGGAAAAACGGTTTAGACCAGCAATAAATAGACTTATATACTTTCTAAATATGCAGGAAAAAAACTTTGAAAACAAAACATCGATTTTCATCGCAGTAGCACTTTAAGGATCAATAAAGCAAAGAGTTCCATAGGACTTCTGTAAGAGAAAACGCGGTTAGAGAAGAATCCCAGTCACCCCATTATCAGCATTCTTTGTTGCTATTTTTAGAATCGCGATAAGTTATTTTTAACACACACATCCTTCTTCATAAAAGGAAAGTGAAATTAGAATGGCAGATAATACGAATTCCAGTGATGAAATACAAAGGAGACGAAAAGCATGCATTGTTCTTTTCATCAAATGGCGCTTATGAGGACTACAGAACCTAATTACGGGGATTCGTTCCCTGACTTCATTTTCAATAAACTGCTTTCTTAGGACCCATAAAACATTTCATTTTGGCTCATTTGCATCAAATTTGAGCGGCACTTTGCATGTACACAATAGTTTTCATGTACGTGAAGGATAACAATCTATTGTATTTATGCAAAGTGCCCCTCAAAGTTGAGAGTAAGAAACCGGTGAATTGCCCTATATCAACTATGACATCACATCAAAACAATCTGTTGTTTAAACGCTAAGGATCATGGTCGTGGGAGGGGACAAAACAGTAACGACACAAAGAAAATCGATATGAAATGCGTTTGTGGACCATAGAAAAGCAGCAAATATCTTATATTTGGAAACACGACAATTTGAGAGTAAACTTTTCTTAGTAGAGCGAATTTTGTTCAAATTTGTATTGTTCTGGACGATTCCGTTCCCCTCATAAACAAGCCATGACGTCACAATGATATAGACCGATCTTTGTTTACAATATTTTGCTAATTAGCATACGATTTTTCAAAAAGTCGAGAAAATTGCAAACTGAATTCAAAACTTAAAAGAGCTTATTGATATAAGAAATCTGCGAAATTTTTAGCTCTTCCATACAATATCAAACGAGATATCAGTTTTCAAATTTCTGTTGCCAAAAGCGCTGAGCCTATACAATCTCTGTAAAATTTAGAGTTTTGAAAACCACTTTATGCAACTGTTTCATGTGCTGAGCTCAAATTTTCAAGGAAAGCTAATTTTGCCATGTTCTATCAATATTCAGTGTTGATCTGGTGTTAGTTTGGTGTTAAAAACAAGAAATGCCTATGCTAATGAGGCAAAATATAAACACTGCCGGACGTCAGCAAAGATCGGTCTATAGGTCAATTAAATTCTGTTTGTGAGTGGAAGTCTTGGGAGTCAGGAAGGCAATGAAAAATCTTGGGAGTCTGTTAGAAATAAACAGTGAGAACAAGGAAATCGGGGATGGAGGAGACGATATGGATGGTTCATCCTAGTCTGAAGACTATCCAAGGAAATGAGATTAATCCTAGACGGTCCTTACTCTATAGGTATGGTCATAGTCAAGTCAGCAGTCATCTTTGGCGACTTAATGAAGATGGTACCATTAGTAAATATGGACACCTTCCTGTTAGAGACTCGTATTTTGTGCCCGAACGAGTTGAAAGAGAAGGCGGAATCGAGCCGATTCTAAGAGGAGCTGCAGCACAACCTGCGCAGGAAATTGACTTAAAGGTAAGACAATTACTGCCTGTATGGCTATTACTTGATTACCTTGCTGCCAGAGGTGGTTTTTTTTTTTTTTGAGTTAGGTCTTTTCCTTCCTCCAGGGGTGGATATTGAAGCAGAGTTAGAGGCATTTAAAATGTGCTAAAAACATGAAAGGGGCTGGTCGGACCTTGGCTGTGTTTCACGGACAAATCCTTCTAATTTTAAATGTAACTTCCCTGGCATTTATGCTAGAGCACAAACTTTGCTTCATTACTAATCTTAGTGGGTCCTCTCGCATGTTGACTATTACGACTTAAATTAGCCTTTAGCTAGGTGAAAAGAAGTATTTTTTATCCATGGCTTTTTGCATAGAGTCTTACACTTTCTTTAGTGTTAATTTATCTTGTTATACATATTTTCAGATGATTGATGATTTACGTAACGTCCTTTTTCCTGTTGGCCGACGTAACGGTCTTGATCTAGCAGCTATGAACATACAGAGAGGTCGCGACCACGGTCTACCAGACTACAATACTGTCAGAAAGAAAGCTGGTCTACCAGGTAGGCTGCAAGCCATCATACGACAACAACAGTGTCTCGTTATTATGAAATGTAGCCTTAATCTGCCACTTGAACTATTTGATATTTTAAAGTGAATTTTCTCAAATTAATCGTACGTTTTATTAGTACTCCAATGATTTTTGTTCATTAGACCTTTTTAGCTTTGAATGGTTTCCCAATGATTTTAAATCTCTTGAGAATAAGATTCTTTGTTTGAGGTACATCCATTATAGACCCCTTGCAGCACGTAAGAATGCAGCTCAATCCGTGGGGACAAAACAATGGATTCTAGCTCTCAAGAGTGCAAAAGTCTTTTGTTTTGTCCCCCAGATTGAGCTGCTCTGACGACATGTGCAAGGGGTCTATTATCTTCTCAAGCGTTAGCAAAAAAGAAAACAAACAAACAAAAATACTGATTTCCAGAGGAATTATACGTGATCTGAATTGGGAAACCTTAAGCCCTAAATTAGAAAATCTATTTTTGCATTCTGTTTGTCGTCTTAGGACTGAAAGACTTCCAGGATCTCGTCAAAGACAAACGTGCTGCTCAGGACATGAAGTCACTGTACGGTCACGTGGATAACATAGACTTATGGGTAGGAGGCCTGGCTGAAGAGCACGAGGAGGGCAGTGAATTGGGTCAAACATTTAGAACGTAAGTCTGTTGGCCCACAGGGAGCCCACATTAGATAAAAGATAAAATGGAAAATAAAATTCAAAAACATTGTATTTTATTTATTTTCTGTACTTAAAGATGGTGTGCTAAGTAATGCAAAAAATCCGAAAATTCAAGTAAAAAAGTAGCAAAACATTTTTAAAACCCGCGAATTACAAAAATTACGACATGCCACCCCAGAGGTCTATTTTTTGGTCTTCCAGTCATCAAAAATTTCTGTCAATCAATGTCACAGACAGCTCTAACATGGATTCAACTGGCGAAAACATTGATTGATTTTTGATGACCGAAAGACCAAAAATAGATCTCTGGGGTGGCATGTCGTGATTTTTGTACGCGTGACAAAAAGTCGCACGCGTACAAAAATCAGGGTAGGGCTGGCTTTGTCGTCGACCGTTTGAAAATTTGAAAATTTACGCGTCATTTGACACACGGTACGAAAATCTGCATGAAACGACTTTGTTCATGGCATTTTCTACTTATAAACTTCGAGAAAGAGCGGAAAGACTTTTCAATAAATAAATCCCCCAGTTTAGGGAACATTTTGATCACGTTTTTTCGGAATTTCGAAGCTAAAAAGAAGCTAAATCTATCCGTTTAGTCATCTGCAATCGAACTTCATACGGAAAACTTACCGACGACGAGAAATTTCCGAAGCTAAGCGAAGCCCAGTAAAGGCTATAATATTACGAAGGTCGTTACTATATTTATACAAAGAAATTAAGGACGTTCGCGGGCATTGCTCACGCGCAGCATTTCTGCGCACGTCAAATTATATTGCGTGACAAGCTGACTTGCGAGTTTCAAGTTTTCAAATCAAGTTTTCATCGAAATTATTATTTAAAAAT
>JAAAQI020144269.1:0-11590 GCA_011800005.2 Stichodactyla mertensii
AGACAAAAGAATCTCAACTTCAGAGAAACAGAAACCTATTGTCTTGCCCTCCAAATTCAGCTGCATTCCGACGTGCTGCAAGGAGCCTATTCGGTTAACTTTCCCTGAAGCAACGGAACGATATCTTGTACACGTGTAGAGTGAACAAGAACACCGAACCATTAAATAATTATTTTGAACCTGCACATAGGTTCCATTGTTATCAAGGGAAAAAAATTAGTACCAAAGTTATATAACTCCTTGAGGCCTCATCAAGTTCTGACTGTCTACGAAACAAATTTTCGCAGTTGTACTACATCTAAAATATAGGTAAATGACTTTTAACGCACTCTTGCAAACTGCGCGCCAGCAATATTAACGGCTAGAGACTACATTTATACAAACATGCTGTTAATTTTGTAATGTTTCATGTCAAAGTGACATCCTTTATTCTAACCGAGATTAAAAGCAAGAAGGAAATGTATGCGCTGATTCGATTCTTTTATGATTCAAAATCCAGGAAATCCTAAAACAAAAGAATTAATTTTTCGCACGAAACGTGCTTGATAAATTGGCGTTCTGTTTGCTATATCATAAGACAAAGATTAGATGAACAAAACGGAACAAGAAGTAGAAAGAAGACTCCCTCGCCTGGTGAGCTTTTAGTGATATATCATGGTTGGGCGCTTGGAGACATATATCATGTTTCCTTAATTGTCCATCTAATATTTTGTTTATGATGTAAATCCTATTGAGCGTGCATGTCTCCCAGTATTTCTTCTACTACAGCAAATGAAAAACAGCACAGGAAGATATGGTGTGAAAATACGATTCCAGTTGTCAGCGGGAAAAATCTCCTTGACGCGATAGAGTTTCTATGGTAAAGGTTTGGCCGACAATATGAAAACAGCAGTGGTAGTAAGATTATATGATGATGGTAATGATGATGATGATGATGATGATGATGATGATGCATGATGATGATGTGATGATGATGATGATGGTGGTGGCGGTGGTAGTGATGGTGGTGGTAATGATGATGATGATGATGATGATGATGTGATGATGATGATGATGGTGGTGACGATGATGGTGACGATGATGGTAATGATGATGATGATGCATGATGATGATGTGATGATGATGATGCTGCTGGTGATGGTGATAGTGACGATGGTGATGATGATGATGATGATAAGGATCAAGCGAGGAGGATGGCAAAACATGACGTAAATATTGAATTATTGGATATTAGCGTGCGTTATTCAAACTTTATAAAACGCTTTTCCATGGTTTATAATGTTTTATCAACACGCGGGATGTTGGGAAAACACGAGAAAAGATATAGGATTAATTCTGAAGCTTTTCGAGTGTATTTCCAACATCAAAAGTGTTGATAAAACAGCATAGAACGTGAAAAAAAAAAAAAAAAAAAAAAAAGCGTTTTACGAGGTTTTCATATTAATATGCTTCCACAGGAACCATGCTTTTATGCTCTTATATCACACGGTTATTAGCCAATCAGAGCACGCGTTATATAAATCTTCATATTAATAGTTTCAAGAATATTGATTAAAGAATAAATAGAGTAAAGAGACAGATAATGCATATCTAATTAACTCCCACAATGAGCTATAAATTTTCACAAGCAAGACGCAGGGTATTAACTTTGAGATTTCCTTGACTCTTAATATGATAACAAAAAGAGTACGCCGTATGCTCTGGAGCTAAGGCTATCCTAACCAAATCCTGCTTAGCTTAAAATGTAATACAAAATCCTATGACCAAAAGAGAATTTCTCGGTTACTGAGAGGCACTTATGGCAAAAAAGAACGACTCAAAAATGGTCTAGGATTAATGATTAGTCACTAATGCAATTAACGATAAGACAGGTACTCAGGTATTTGTTTAGCTCAAGGTGGTTTCTGTAAAAGGTGTTTGCACTTCAAGCATCCATCAACTCGGCTTGAAAACGCTTCAGACACTTTCGTTTTTTTCTTTTGAGAGGTTGACAGTTTTTTCTAAGAGTATTAAGCGTTTTCTTTTACTTCGCACTCGAGTTTCTTTCAATAGTGTTACATCAAATTGATTTTTGCCTTGCATGGATGATTCTAGCGTTTTTGGCTTTTCGTTTCGGTTGCTTCTAGAATCGAAAGCACATCGAACTCATTCAAAATTATTTCTTTTGACTCACATGAACACTCAAATAGAAGAAAACAAGTCAATTAATCTTAGTACAGATAGAATATAATTTTGTCCATTTTCAACGCGAGTAATTGACGATTTCCTGGTACAGCACAATCAAAATATTAGAATCATACAAGCTTCCTAATGTCCAGATAAGAAACTCTGTCCACCGTATATATATGATATAACTACAGTTTATTTCTCTGCAAACAATTATTCCATCATTCAGTATTTATACGATATCAACAACCTTCAAAAGCTATTACATCTTTTTTGAGTAAAAGCATAAATAAAGAGCGAATAATATACACACTTTTAATTTATCACCCGTTAAGTTTCTTTCCGCCGAGCCGAGTAAGAACTTGAAGATGATGGATTAAATAACGCCTGGGTTTCTTGGCAATAAACACTATTTACCATGTTTTATTATAATAAGATTTCACTCTGTCTCAACCACCTATGTATTTAAATAAAAATACTACTGGACTAGATGCTGAGAGCGTTCTTAAAACTCTTTTATATCGCGTTCCTGTAATTGTGCGTAGCTGAAAATTCTGGTTCGTTTTATGTGTGGTAAACTGAATTTATGACGATTACACGGAACTTCGTTTTGGGGAGAATTTTTATCATTAAAGAGTACTGAGTTTAAGGTTTTAAATGATTAGAAATTAGCGGTATTGTTCTAGTTAAAAGTATGTGGGTTTTAATCCTAAAGTTAGTCTCATTTATATTTTAGGTTGGCTCTCTTTAATGATAAGGTAATCTAGCAAACAATCTGTGTCTTTCCCTTATTTATATTCCTCTCGTTCTTATCCTCGTTTGAATTAATAAAAGTGAACAACGCTTTAGGCGATTTCTGTCGACAAAACTCTAAACCTTAAAACCTTAAAATTCAAAACTATAAAAGACCTACATCGCAAGCGACAATTTTCCACGAAGTTTAGTTACAATTTTCACAACCATTCTTGAATGAGTCTTCAAATGAAAAGATAAAAACTCAAAGAGCTGGGGGAAAAAGTAGACAGGGGGAAAAACCCCTTAAAAGGAAAAGTGAACTGAACCCCATAATTTAGAAATGCCAGATGTTCAAAGCTCCAAATGAAAGAAAAATATTCCATAATTTCTACTCGGAAGTACCAGTTTGCGGTTGCGCAGTTCTTTCGATCTGTTTATTTTTCTCGTGGTTCAGTTGGACAGCGAAACCTTACAGACCAACGAGTATTTAACACTAGTGAAAACGTCCTATTGTATCATTCGAAAGCCAGACCGTCAGGATTCCCATATGGATATGCAGTCTCCGAAGGGAACGATAAATGACCAGAATCTACCGGCCGTGGTCGAGTTGAACGTCGGTGGCCAGCTCTACACAACATCTTTGCCAACGCTTCTAAAAGATTCCGACTCGCTCTTGAGTGCCATGTTTAGCGGTAGGCAAAAGGTCCCTCGAGACTCGAGAGGACGTTTTTTCGTCGACCGCGATGGAGTACTGTTTCGTTACATTCTGGACTATCTACGAAACTGCAAATTGGCACTACCCGAAGGCTTCAACGAACGTGATCGGCTTCTCATGGAGGCTGAACACTTTAAACTCAAGGGGATGGTCCGTGCGATTCAGCGCGAATGTGATAGCCATAAAAGTGGCAAAGACAAAGCACGGCCTGGAGGTTATCTGTCTATAGGAGTGAGAGGAACATATGCGTTCGGGAGAGATGGTGTAGCCGACGTGAAGTTTAGGAAACTACAAAGAATACTTGTCTGTGGGAACGTGGCGCTTGGAAGAGAGGTTTTTGGGGATTCTCTCAATGAAACCAGAGATCCGGACCGCGACGATCAACGTTACACAAACCGCTTCTATTTGAAACACAGCTATCTGGAGAAGGCGTTTGATCAGCTATACGAGCATGGGTTTCGATTGATCACTAGCTCAGCTGGAGGTGCTGGATATGACCCCGAAAATGAGGAAACAAAGTGGAACCACTTTAACGATTATGTGTTTTTTAGAGATTAATTAATTATTCCTGGATGGGAAACGGCCCAAAAAGGGATGGACGGATGGAGGAATGGATGGATGGACGGAAAAGTTGTACTATCTCAACAACAACTCTTTTGTATTTGGCATTTTTGAGAAATGTCATTGCTTCAGTTGAATCTGGCTACTAAACTGACGGTTACTGAGATAGATATGAAAGATTACCTCATTTTTTGAGCTATTCTCAGTTTATTATCATTATTAATGTCGTACCGACTCGTACATTTAAGCAAACTACGGCTTGCTACATAGTTCAATTGAAAGCCTGGGAAAAAGCCAGACATGTCATGATTGTTTTTCGTAAAATTTCCAAAATGGCTGATAAAAATGTGCTGTATTGTAATAACTTTTTCAATTAAAAAAACCCGGAGCGTGAGCGGACTTCGAAAGTAAATAGGAAAGTGCTATTAATTTGCATCTTTTAGAAGATGGAAAATGAAAGACTTTACGCAAGTAAAACTTAGTACGTAAAAAGTCAATTTTATTGTGTGAAAAAAGGAAAGATTCGCACTGAATAACTCGCCTGCGTCTTAAGAGAATAGAAAAATCGACGTGTAGAAAATTTCGTTTTGCTAGTCGGTGTTAAAATAAAATATTAAAGAGTAATTAGCATGAACAATTTCAAAAACATTAAATCGAAACTCGTGTGGGAATTGTGCTATCTCTCGAGCATTAAATATTCAAGGGAAAAAAGCGGCTTTACCAGTGATAAACTCAAATTTAAGGTTCCTTGAAGCAAGTCACCGTTTAGTGCTATTGAATACGGTATTTTAATCAAGCGTCTAAAGATTGAGACTAACTAAAGTTCCTGCCTAAAAAAGACCTTCGGGAAGAGAAAAAAAGGCCTTTATTTCCTTATTATAAATAATTTACCCATTTTTCCTTTTAAGGGGGATATGCTACAACGTCCTTAAGGGGCAGAAAAATCATAAATATTATACACAAAGCCATCTAGAAATACTGTCTTTCACAGCGCTGTCCAAAGTTGTCATAGTTAGCTAGGTGATTAATGTCAGGAAAATGCAAAAAAGGGGCCGTTTAAATATAGATACAAGAATAGTTTTTGGATTTGAAATTTAATGTAATTGTACGGGGTTCGAAATAAGTGAAAATAAAAAGCGAAGTAGCCACATTCGAAGTTTAGACAATAAGCTGATTTGATGTCAAAACAATAAACAAACACCAGGTGAACCATTTATATTATTCATACTTTTTCGCAGTGTATATGCTAATGTGGGGAAAAAAGCGGGAGAAACAAGAATAAGAAAACGGTTTAAATATAAAAGGAACGGAGATAGAAATTTACAAGGTTCGAGAAGTTTGGTTAAAATTATTCGAAAACAACTGAGCAAAAACGGCTGATACTGTAAGAATAAATCAAGCCGGGCAAGGTTGATCCCAGTCGTGATGCTGTATTATTGTGGGGTTTGCGGCTTGTGGAGTGGAGAGTCGAATTTCACTGGTCAGATTACTTCGGAATGATATCCATTTTCGGTCTTTTTCATCGCAGACCGAAAAAACATGAATTATTTAAACGGTTTATCAAGTTAATTCGTGTCAAATTCAAAAATAAATGTCAAAAACCTAACTTACAGACCCTTCCTGTTGCTGCTAACCTAGCAAGTTCGGTAACTATGGTGGGAAATCATTGTCTAAAAGCGTCTTTATTTCGAAAGAACATATTCATTCTATCAATGCCCAACAATTTTAATGTAATCTTCAACTTAACAGGTGTCCAGGTAAATTTGTATACGAATATTTATTTGAATACAATCAAAGGTGATGAATTAAATAATTTCATGTCGTTTGACGTTTGTAGTGGTTGACGGGGAGCGAACAAAACGTTTGATAAACTGAAGCTTCCGAGAGGTCGAGGATAGCAAACGTGTTGTAACAGATGATGAGATAAACTAATAAGCCTATAAAGAATATGTTTTTATAAACTATAAAGAAGAAAAAGAAAAAGTAGAATTCAAGGAAAGTAAAGAACAGGAAAGAAACAGAAGAAACAACAATTGAAAAGCAGTACCTCGACTCAACAAATTTCCTCAGTTACAAGTTTAGGCAATAAATATTTTCCACACTTTTCTCTATTTGTTTTCAAATGTTCTAACATTACCCTAGCAAAATCTTAGTGCTTGGCCAGGAATTACAGAAACTCAATATATTTCCTGGGTTCTTAAATATTTGTTTTTCTTTCGATTCTATTTTCAATTTCTTCAACATTACTTTTCGCTAGATTTAATTTTAACGACTTGTTCTACTAACCCTTTATGACAATTCAGGTTCATGTTTCTAGCTTGCTTTGTCTCTGACCACTCATAATTTATCACAAGAAAAACACATGGAAAACGTAAATCAGAATAACACTGAAATTGAAACATCGAAAAATGAAACATCAGAATAACGTGTGTTTCCTTTTTGATCTTTGAGCAGGAAACAAGTTACTAGTAAACTACCTTAAACACACTACAATTAGAAGAAATAAATACTACAGTACTTTTATTTTAAAATTTTTTATCTTGACACATGTCAAATTGAGAGAAAGATTACTGAAGGGGAAAAAACGATTGAAATAGAAAAAGAGATGCTCCAACTCTTCTTTTCCAGGTGAGTAGAATTATTTTTGTCCATTACTTAAATTGTGCTGATTAGTGGGATAACTGATAAATAATTTGATACAAATGTGCAAACGAATAACATTGTTTATAATACTCATGAATTAGTGAGTCAAAAACAATAGAAAATCATAAGCGTGGAGGAGCTTGTATATCTCATACAGTATCGTCCTGATTTGCATAAACTTTAAAGCTGATTTTCTCAGTCCAATTCACATGTATGTTCAAAATTTTAGTCAAACACGATCTAGCTAACCTAGATGTACCATAAGCAATATACATTATGCGTGGTAATGTTGTATCTTGCCTTCCAAAGTATTTTTTCCCCTAGAAACCTCATAAAGATTTAATCCTAATTATTTAAAGCTAATGAGACAAAAAATCCCTTTTTAGCAGCATGCCCTTAAAATACAATATACTGTAGTTTATTATATGAGTAGCCTAGTCTATAAGGAGCGTTTACAACATGAGCAGCTGTGTTGTATCAGAATTTACAACACAAGCTGAAGGCGAGTGATTGTAAATCTGATACAGCATGGCTGCTCATGTTGTAAACTACTTAAACAACATCTAGGTGTATGTTCTCATGTTCTACTGACTTTTTTCAAAATGAATCAAGTTTGGCTGAGAAAATCCAAGTTAAAGTTTATGCAAATGAAGGCGATTTTGTATCTGAATTACAACTTCCTCCATGGTCACTGATTTATATTGCCTTTTGCTCATTAATTATTCATTAATTATTCATGAGTTGTTTAAGTATGTTTATTATGTGGCAAGGTAATTTCATGCACTCTCAATGACCAAAGTGCAGTCCATAACTTATGATATGGACCAACAACCATATTCTTGTGTTCGCCTTGCATTATAATAAACATCTTATTAACCTCACTTGCTCAGCCCATACATAAGTTGTGGGACCTCATTTTTCCCCACTTTTTTATGGCCCGCACTTTATTTGCTTGAGCCATAAGGCAGTGGGGAAAAAACTTGGTCCATAACTAACAGTACTGCCCTCGCACTCGGTTAATAAGAGCTATGTAATATGAATACATGCTGTCCAGTTTGGAAACAAATGGATTAAATTAAAATGGGATGAAAATTGGCCAACCACGTTGTCCTAGTACTTATTAATCATATCATCAGCCTAAAATCAGTAACGTGTGCCAAACTGGTAGTTAAAATGTACAGTTAGTACAATGTGTAAATTTAATTTGGATAGGAAAATTAACAAGTGATAGAGTAGGCCAATGAAATAATTAAAAATGGAATCTGTTAAGTCTATAAACCATACCCTATCCAGCATCATCATCAGTGTATGATATTATCTATCCTGAAAGGGCACAGGTTCCACCTTGATGGAAAGAAATTCTTCATTCCAGAGAGTTCTGGAATTCAGATGTCCAGCAAAAGTCAAAAACAAGAGAAAGATGATCAGAAGGATAAGCCATACAAGGTAATCCATCATTTCCAATTTCTTCTTCATCTGGTGTCTCTAAATAGCCAGTGACATGAAGGTTCGGCGAGTGCCAAACATAGTCAATAGTATGTTTGACCTCTCCATTTGGCCTCACTTTGAAAGTGGTAAAGTTCGGCTCGTTTTGACTGGCTGATTTATATGCACTTTTGAATGCATAATTGTCAAAGCCTTTTTCCATTGAAATGTAAACTGGTTCTGACAGTTCTGCATTAAAATCTCCACAAATCAACACTTCAGGACTTTCACTTTCTACAAACTCTTTCAAATATTTAAGGATGCTTTTTCCTTGAGAAACACGCAGTTCTTCAAATGCTGGCTTTGCTTTCAAGTGTGTGACAACACAACATAAATATTTCCCTTCCATTTTGTCCAAAAGTTTCACAAGCAAAGCCACTTGATTTGTTGGAATCTCTTCTTGGTCAAGTAAGGATAATTCTTGAGATTTTTCCAGTTTAAATCTTTCTTTATCAACAAATATTGCACATCCATCTGGTCCAGAATTATCAGCAAATTTCAAACAAGGGGAATTCTTTTTGGGGAGAAATATACCCTCATAGCCAAGTTCTTGTAGCTGAGGGTAATAAAAATCAGTAAAATGATCAACCTCCTCC
The DNA here is from genome assembly GCA_011800005.2 of Stichodactyla mertensii. NCBI lineage: Eukaryota > Metazoa > Cnidaria > Anthozoa > Actiniaria > Stichodactylidae > Stichodactyla > Stichodactyla mertensii. The sequence continues at coordinate 8,902 of JAAAQI020144269.1, forward strand.
AAAGCGATAATATCAGGATTGTAGTTGAGGATTTCTTGCAAGCTGCGGTGTTTTCTATTTGACCATGCTAATGCTTGGATGGGACACTTGATGAAATTAGTAGTTGAATTGGAAAATGACAATGCTGAAAATAATAAACAGAATCAATGATAACAGTCCAACAAAATGTCAAAAATCTATTGTTAGTCAAATATATACATAGAACAAAATGCATGTGTAGTAATACAGCCAGAAAGATAAATGGAAGGTAGCAGACAAACTGAAAGACAGTCACACACAGGCATACAGACACACAGACAGAAAGGTCAGGGAATAAGCAGTGTAAGGGAAAGGTAATTTTTTTATAATCATGTGGGAGTCAGGTATATTTTTAAGATGATGTGGGCTGGGTTATGATTAAAATAAGGTCTTACTGTAAATGTCACCCAGGACACTGACAAGAAAAGTGACAGTAACAATGACCTTGTACTGTGTGACAGTGACATCAGCAGTCAGACTGAAAGAGGAATGTACAGGTGATGGCATATACAGGGAGTGTGTGCGTGTGTCTGTGTGTCTGTGTGGCAGGGGAGGAGGGTCATAGCTTAAATGAAGTCGTCTAAGGGGTGGTCATGAATAAACTTTTTGTCAATCAACTTATTTCTTTTCTTTCCCCATCAATAAATAATGATATAAGCTTAACATAGGGCATTCACTCTCTCCATCACTGATGCATAAGGTAATCAAACATCAAGTAAACAATCAAAACTGAAACATCCAATTTCCACTACTGAAAATAAAAAGTCCCATTCAAAACAGTACAATGATGTAAATTAATTAATATGAAAGACTGAAGCTAGGCTATGTATTGTAAGCTGATGGTTTGTTAGTTGACCTACGGCTAGCTTATGCTTGTGACGGTCACAATTGTTTTTCCAGCATGTCAAGGCCAATATAAACACGTCAAAATAGATGTACAAAGGACAAACTATTTCGAAATAATTTTAAAAGTTTAAGAAATGCGGGTGCAACTTTGACCTTACCATCAGCCAGTATATTCCACTGCATCACGCGAAATTCAGAATTTTCCTTAGAAACCTCAGCATACTTAGTTGGAATAAAAGACCTTTCCAGTAATCCTGGGAAGTTTTTGACCTCTAATTCGGCTGATTTTATAGCATCTTTTCTTAGTTTAAGTATTGGACTAGAAAAATCCCCTGAAGTCGCCATCTTGAAGGTGTGTTTGTTAGAAAGAAGAGGTGGGGGGGTAGGGTCATTTATCAATTGTTTTGCTTCAAATATCTCTCCAATTGTCCTAAATAATAGCCATTTACAACAACTAAATTATTAAGAAAAATGTTCGATTATTTAAAACTAAGTTAGATTAAATAAAAGGATGATGAAGACAACAATTTTAGAGCTTAAACAATTTGAACCGCTCCCCTCCTCAGATAGTTTTATTGCTCCTGCTCCTGAGTTGAATCAATCTCGTGAGGAGATCGTGGAGAGCACGAGTTTATTCGTGTTACTGTTCGTGAGAGTTCGGGATTAGTTCGTAAGATGCCATTCAGCTTACTATTCAGCTGACTATTCAACTGTGGACAAGAAACGTAACCCTTAATAATATTGATCAACAAGTCACAAGACTGTTATGAGACATAAAAATCATTGATCTTTGCCTTCATACTTCTCTCATAAAGAGAGATACAAGCACCGTCCTATAATCGCTTTTTTCCAAGTGCTCCAGTCAATAATGGCGTGTAAGTGTTCTCTATTGTGGCTTTCTCTTGCTTTAGCCTTGACTGGCGCTGTATTCTTAACCACTGGACTTGTTTTGTGGCTTGGTGGGATCTTCCAGAAAATCATCGATAAAAAAGTAGATGAGGTTTGTAGAATCTTTGATAATTAATCCTTGTCTTATAGGTATATCATAAAAAAAATAATTGAGGGGTGGGTGTTTCATTGGAAAATTTATTATATTTCTTAAGTGTATTCAAAATGGCCGAAATTTCCACGGAAGCTGATTAAGATGCGAAAATGCGCTCAAATCGTGGAATGTACACTCAGTTAATCATATTCAAGACTATAAAATCGAATGCATCGAATTTATTTGCCTCTTTTGCAACGGAAAACCGGCCACAGTGTCAACGTTGGAGAACAAATTTCTCGACTCGCTTAGAATGGCTCGGCACCCGGTCAACCCAGCAGCCCCGCCATAACCGTTGATATATTTTTTGCACAGGCCAGCTCAACGTGCCAGCCACCGAATTTTGAGGGAAATTATCCTACTTGAATACAATTTTCTTGCTAGGTATGGAGGTTATTGGTTTTATACGTTCTGTATAGGTAATGTGGCTGTGTCTATTGCTAGTATAATGCCACGGGTTATAAACGCTAGTTACTGGCAGCGTGCAAATTTTTACTGTAGTTGGGCCTTTCGGGCGGGCATGTTGAACACAATTTAAGTGCCATTTTAATAGCTGGTGTGTTTGGCGATAGCTGAACTCGGTGAAATTAATTTTGAAAAAATACCGAAATCCTTTGCAGTCTTGCAGTGTTGACTGTTGCCTTCAGCTGACAACGATTTTTGAAATAGGTGTATATTCACAGGAGCGGATCCAGGATTTTCCAGGGGGGGGGGGGGAGGGGGGATCATCTTATTCAAAGCTCCTTCAAGGTATCAGATCGGAAGAGCGGCGTGTGGGGAAAG
>JAAAQI020144291.1:0-11588 GCA_011800005.2 Stichodactyla mertensii
ACCCCCCCCTTCCGACCCGCCCGTTGCAAAACCCTGGAAACCCCCCCCCAACCCCCCTAAAATCCCCCCATCCCCCCCCCCCCCACCCATCCACCCAGGCCATAAATAATGATCGGTCCCTAAAAGTCACCACAAATTCCTAATTTATTAGTCGAATAATGGAACAAAGCTAATATCAAAGTACTAGTAATCTGTGAAGCTTTAACTGAGACCATATGGTCATTCCTATAGATCGACGAGTTCTCTTTACGAGCCAAGAAAGATGGCTACGGAAAGTTGCGAAGATGTGAATCTGATGGCCTTAAATGAGCCAGGCTTGCTGTACATCATCCAAGAAGGCACCTCCGAATATTACAAAGTTGGCGTGTCAAAGAATGATGCTTCTCTGGCCCTGAGGCTCAAGAACCTACAGTCAGGAAACTGGAGAAAGTTGACCATAAAGCAGACGAGCAAGGTGTCCAATATGAATTTGGCTGAGCAGGATGCCCATGATAAGTTGAAAGCGATTAATGTTGATGCCGGAGGAGGTAAAGAATGGTTTAAAAGTGATTTCCAAACCATCAAGGCTGCAGTAGATGCTGCCGCCAAGAAACACCCACCTGAATAGATAGATTAGTATGAGACTAGGTCACGACTGCACAAGAAATAGATGTAGCTGATGAGAACGATTTATTATATTTAGGGACAGGTAATTATTGCCAACAAAGTTGGCTAACATAGAGAAGTTTTGAGTTTGTTACGGAAGTGCGTCATTTCTTTTGTTTCAAACATGTTATTATGGATTACATTCCATAAAAGGTAGTGTGCATTGTTTTGATACTGGTTTTGAAAAACCTGTTAAACCGGTTTTGTGTAAATAAAAAAGGTATCTTTAGTTACTCTTGTTTTTGAAGTCCGCGCTAATTTAAGGCGTGGGAACAGTTAACTCTGATTGGTTAATTAATAAATTACGCGATTTCTTCTAATTATGTGGCATGAGGCTGCTGCGCATACTTTTATAGAAAACAATTGAATGATCAATTAACTTTGATTGCACTGAGTTAAATTTCTTATTCAACTTCAATTGCAAGAAATTAACCGTTTTCTACTTTATCACTTCGCTGGCACATTCAGATTCCCTCTTATGGACAAACACTGGGTCTCAATCACGTTACTGATAAGTATGACTAGTTTGCTAGAAATGTGCAAGGTAGAAATTGGTTAATTTGCCTTTTGCCATAGCTTGCGTAAGACAGTCTGTGATTTCTTAACTGAATACGAAGATTTATCAACTGCAATTCCTTTCCGAAAAGTGTACCCTAGATTTTTCTTTCATTTCAATTGATTAATTATCCCTCAAATTATCACACGTTTTAATTGGTTAATAGAACGGTAAATAACTGCCTACAACATGATAATGGTCTGCTCATGCACAGCAATATCTGCCTAAAAATAATGGTCTGCTCATGCGCATCAATAAATGCCTTCGCTATGGGCAAATAAGAGGACGTTTTCATGACGGCTTTGTCAAAAATTCTTTCTTATTTAGATTTTTCTACTCTCCTGAGAATAAAGAGACAATTGGTAAAATTTGTCTGACAATAGAAGCACTCAAAGGATTCTGGTCTTGGTAGTAAATTAAGCCATCATGCAAATAACCTTGACTGATTGCTTGCCACTAACAAATCACGATATCTTGCTCAACCTTGTCCAATAATTGATTTTTATCATAATAACAACGACAACAAATAAAAACAATAACAATACGTGTAATAATAGTAATTAATTGATAATGATATAATGATAATAGATTTTAAGAGTTTACGAAGTGTTATCAGTTTTAGCATGCATTTGTTTTCTTTAAACGTACTATATAGTTAATAGCTCATAAAAGCGATAGGCAACGCGCTTTCTACACCTAAACATGTCTCCACCATACAGTGAAGACCTTACACGGCGGTAGTTTGCCTTGTTCATTTTGTGAATTTTCAAAAGTCCTTTCCTAAGATAAGATTGAACATGTCCGTCGCAAAGGGATGGTTTGTTGGTTCGAACAAATTCCACCCACCCCACCCCACCCCCGCCTCCTCCTCTTTACCCTTTTATTAGTAAATTTCTACAAGAAAAGCTGGATTCATAAAAAAATGTAACAGTGGTGCAATAAAATGTTCATAAAAGTTATTAATGAGTAAGGTTTTTATTGTTTTTTAATACCAAATAAATACCAAATAGTTTTTTAATGGTTTAGTTTTTTAATCCCAAATAAAAATTGGCCTCGAACTAAGGATCTCGTCGCAGGTGTACGATATGGCCATGGAATCGAGGCCGCACTTTTTCCCGCGTTCGCTGATCTGCTGTTGCAATAACTGAGATTCTTGGTGTTACATAATAACACCAAGAAGAAACTGCTACGGTAATGAAATCGGCTTTGGCTTCAAGGCTTTGGCAAGTACAGGACTCACTCAACCATATCTTGGGAAAGGCCTAGTCAAAAGGTCTCAGTTTACTTCGACCCAGATCAAACGTTGAACTTCACATGTGAGCTGACCCTAATGGCGTCAAAGAAGACCGTCTTGTTATCCATTGTTTTCAATGAGTTCGGCTCATGTGAAGATCGACGTTTGACCTGGGCCTTAGTGATCTTACCTCGCCAATCGCCTTGCCCTTCAACCTTGTTTGAAATAGCTGCATACCCCATGTGTAGATAGATTCACTCATTCGCCTTTCCGAAATTCAAAGAAAGGTTGGTCACAAACTATATCCCGTCCCCAAGAATAACGCCAGAAGCCAATGCAAGATGGTGGCGCACACTTTTTACTTCGGCCCTCAGGCCGAAATGTTACTGTATTCGGTTTGCTAACCCATAATATTTGCTGTGCCTGTCAATAAGCTGTCACTATATTTCCTCACATCGAATCATATTCCTCGAATAACACAGTTTAGTAGGCGGAAGAAACTTTGATGTCGTGAGACCGTACACATAGCCTGCGTTGCATCCGAACACACAAACTGTTTGTTCAAGGCTACGCCCAACGTTTAATGCTGGTACGCAGCTTTGGACGGCTAAGAGGATCGGTTTGTCATTTTAGAATAAGGGGGGAGGGGAGGGTGGTGTCTATTGAGGAACATTTATTAAATTTATAAATTACATTAGGTTCTATCTTGGCTAAGAATGTAATTTGAAAGCTGAGGCGCAGTATGGATTTCCGAGCTTGAGCGGCGATGAAATGCCGTTCCGTCATCTTAGGGGTTAGAGAATCTTTGCCGAAGCATCAGGGGAGAGGCTGGCCGGCCCCCAGACCATAGATGACCAACCCCTTGCTCTAACCACGGTTCACGTCGACTTGAAAGAGCAAAATAATCGAGTCTATCTGGTGCATTGTTTTCTCCGGCATTGATATGCTAATTCTTTGAAAGAGATAGACGAGTGGTTAAATGCGCTGTGCTTTTAATAGAGCTAGTTAAGCCCGTTTGGTCTGGGTTAGTACTCGGATGGGTGACCATTGATACCATCTTGGTAATAGAACTTTTCTTTTTTATGCTGTCATGTTAAAAAAATGTCGTCTTTTTTATAACTTCGGCCTTCAAACCAAAATGTTAACTATATTGGGTTTACCAACCCATAATATTTGCTGTGCCCGTCAATTAGCTGTCACTATATTTCCTCACATCGAATCATATTCGTCGAATAACATAATTTAGTAGGCGGGAGGAACTTTGAAGTTTGATGTCGCGACAGAACGTCCCTCTGCATGTTCACGGGCAGACTGCGCACAGATAGCCTGCGTTATATCCGAAACAAACTGTTTGTTCAACGCGCAAGTTACGCACAGACAGCTTTCTACTTTTTCTGCAGGCTACTACGAATTCTCGCATATGTTCTGTTCTCATGAGCAACGGCCATACGGGCTAAAATATCATTGATTCGAAGCAATATAGGCTTGTTGATCATGTTCCCAAATTCAGCCCCACAATTCTGTGCGAAGTTGTTTCCAGGCTCCGTTGAATTTCGGAAAGGCGAATCGCAACTCAGCACACTGATTTTGATCTCACTCAAGTAAATCATCTTTAATCAGTCTTCCTCTTCTTAATAGCAGTAGACACGTGCTCTAAGAGCACCTATTTTTTACTGCAGCTGTTCCTCGACCTTGTTGCTGGGCAACAACCGGTCTCACTGCTTGCCCAAAGTTTAGCCCAATTAATCTTTTCAACTGAGTTTTAAAGTTAGCATTACGAAATGCATAAAGAAGTGGATTAAGGCAAGAATTGACCCCTAAGCAGTAATAAACAACCGTGTTCCAAATCGTATAACGATGAATCGGCAAGGGGACTGTCTTAGAATTTACAAATAAATATATGATTATCGTTGGGGCGAGAAAGAAAAACACGTTCGACGATATCACGAGCATAATTCGTCTGCCTAGTTTTCCTTCTCGTTGGAGGCCAAAATTGAGGCTGGACTTTCTTACAATGAGAAATATGTGGGCGTATAAAACAAAAGACACGCTATAAATGCCTATTCCTATCATGCCAAGATAGCTAACAAAGATTGTTCCGTCTTTTGTACGGACATTAACACACGAGTAATCGAGCTCGAGCTTCATTTCCAGTATGAACGGCAAGAGAACAGCAGATGTGATTAAGAGCCACACTCCTATCATAAGCCGCTTTGCCATATATGCAGTGATTCTAATGTCAGGCCTCATGCTAAACGCAATGCACAAATATCGCTCCAACACTACCAAAAAACCTACAAGAACGCTAAGACATTGAGCTGTCATGAAGAAAGTGGAAATGATGCCACAGAAATGGTTATCAGTATACAACAAATAAAAATATCTACTCCTGGTCATTATTTGGCGTGCCACCGTTAGACTAACAAGAAACGTGCCTTGTAAGAAGTCTCCAACCGCCATATTGGAAATGAAAAACATGGCAACGTTATTCCTTAAGGTTGCCCTAGAAGCAACAGTTACCATGACCGACAAGTTAATCACCATGGCAACCAGTCCCAACGGTATTAGAGGCACCGTCCATTTTTTGATTTCTGGCCAACAATTGTCGTAGAGCTTTAGGTGAATCTGAGGGTGGTTCTTTTCGATGCGGCGTGTGTGTTCACAAACTCGGGAATCGCTTGCTTCTTTGTGACAGGTAACGGTATAGTTGAGTTTAAGAATGGAAGAGAAGTTAAGGTCAGATAAGTAAACGTTCTGGACTAAGCACCCGTTTTCAAAGCCAATGTTATAAATATGACTGACGTTTGAAACATTTTTGACGCTAGTGTTTTTCACAATCGAGCAATAAATACACTGAGCCAGGTATTTCTTGGAAGTGTACGACACTATTCCCTGTAACAACTTGATGTTTGGAAGGCTTGCGATTCTTTGTCCTAGCCATGATACTGGGCTTGAAGTAACGTTTACTTCTTCAAGAGACGGTAACTCACCCGTGATGTATTCCAGAACTTTCTCCCAATTAAATAAGGAGTTAAAACTCAAATCTCTGAAAAATATAGCATTTCTTGGTTAGAGTGCTCATTCAAAACTTTTATGAAATCGGTAATGAAATGTAAATAAATGTAAATGCTTAACATTTATAACGCGCAAATTCTGTATGACTGTAATCAAATGCATGCGCAGTACCGCCGTAAACGTGCGATCACCCGAGCCACGTGAAAGGTCTAACCATTTGCAGATGTTATTACAAAAGGTAGGGGATTGTCTCCCGGTTCAACAGCCTACCCCAATTTGGAGGCATAGCAAACTAATAGTAATTATCTACTCATGATTGTATCATCATCATCATCATCATCGTCATCATTATTATTATCACAAAGGTAGCACCTTCTTCCCAGTTATTTTAAGACCCTGAGTGTTGGTCCGGCCAGAGCATGAACCCACGACCTCCTGCACAACAATGCCACCGATGCTCTACCAACTGAGCTAATCGGGTGGCGGTATATCAAAGGAGTCGTAATGAGCTTATACTTACAATGTTTTGAGGTTAGTCAGACCCCTAAAACTATTTCTTGTTAAGCCTTGGATGTTGTTGAATGACAGATTCCTGTGAAGCAAGTAAGGAATGCAGTTCCAACGTGAACGCTATTGAAATATCGATAGCATTTCATACTTATTACATGGAATTGAAAAAGAATTCAGGATCGGACACACGATGCGGCGTTGTCTGCGACGTTGCTTGCAACTGGAAAATCGCACCATGTGTCCACCCGTGCAACTGTTGCGCGCAAGGTCGCCGGCGACATCGCACTAAGTAAGAACGTAAATGTTTCAATTTTAAATACACCAAATTCACTTGGGCGTTTCCTCTCAAGCGCTACCAAACAGCAGATTTCTCATTCATTAGTCGCTTTTGTTGTACCACCAACATGGCCGCCATGCCTTTGTTTTCTGATCTTTGTAGGAATGGTTGCAAACCATCGACATACAAGCTAAGAAATTTTTCTTTCAAGTACCACCCAACATAGCTGCCATGACATGACGTGAAACTTTACTATTCTAGCAACGAGAAATTCAAAGAAAGACAAAAATCCTCCAATCTACTCACAAGGTTACCAGTTCTCTGAAGCGAACGAAGGCGTAGTCTTCAATCCTGTCGAGGTTGTTATTTGAAACGTTTCTAAATAATCAAAAATGACAAAAAAAATACAAAGTCTAATCAACCTCAATTCTAACATAGCTTGTAAATATTTAGGTAAAACGCAGTTCATCAGTTCAGACATTGGAGTTTCGTTTTAACTGCTGGAAAAACTGCTTATTGGCCTTCAATTGAATTTTCCGAAATTTAAAGAAAGACTGGGCATGAACCTTATCTCGTCCCCAAAATCAATCCCAGAATACAATGCAAGATAACGGCACATTTTGATCTTGTCCCCAAATTCAGCCCAACAATTCTATGCGGCATGTGTTCGCTTCTAGTCCTCCGATGACTCTCGGAAAGGGGAATGGATGTACTGTCAGTCCTCCAGTAAACAAACCTAGTAGGTGGCATGGGTGGCGTAGCGTTAAAACGTTTGCCTCTCACCTCTGTGAGTCCAACGGGTCGGGTCGCTGGTTTGAACCCTGCGTATGCCACATATGAGTAGAGTTTGTTAGATGTGTTGTTCTCTCCCTTGCCACGAAGGCTTTTTTCCGGGTTCTCCGGTTTTTCTCCCTCCGTAAAAATCAACATGTTGAGGTGAGAGTATAGTGGTCGTGTGCGTGAGGGATGGTGCCCCCAGATAATAGTGAGGAAGCGCTAGATCACATTAGGCACTCATATAAAGAGATTTATTTATTTTCATTTTATGCGCAAGACGATGGAAATAAGAATTCACTGGAAATGTCATCAAGGCAACAGTTGTTAAAATGGTTAATAAGAATGAGTTTTGATTAACGTACAAAGCATGAACGATGTTGGGGTACGGTAGAATATGAGTAACCTCTTGTATTGAGTTGATGCGACAACTGACATGAACCTGGCACTGCTTATCACGTGTCAAAGTACAGCTGTTTCTCACCAAGGAACTGTTACGAGGACACGCTTCTACGAGATAGATGTTAATCCATGACGCTTGAAAAGACACAATTGTCATCACAATTACGAGCAACATTTCCTACAAATAAGAAATAATTTCAGATAGAACAGGCTCCATGCGTTGAAAACCTATTGTTTTTTTGTACAAACAAACAAACAGACAGAAAATTAGGCACTCGATCAAGCAAACGGCTATTCTAAAACCGCAGGCATCCTACGAAACGAATGAAGTCTTATTTTGAAGTATGGGAGTCTTCATATATTTAGTTGTATTTTAACCTCCCAAGGATTGGGACGGACGGACGGACGGATGGCGGATGGATGAACGGACGGATGGCGGGATGGATGAACGGACGGACGGATGGATGGAAAAATAAATGAATGAAAAAAAGAAAAAAAATCTAGATCTAGATCTTCTTTTCTAAGTTAAGAGGCAGTCCGCGTAAGAATCGACCACTCAACTTTTGATCAACTTTTCGATTTCCTTCAAACTTTCGGTACGAAATAAGGTTCATGTACAAGGTACAAAATCATTTTGTTTCTTCTCCGAAAAACAAGCGAGATTTTGGGCAGCTCGTTGTTCTGCAGTCCCGGGACCGCGAAATTGGCATTTGGCGTCGTTACGGAAGTGCGTCATTTCTTTTGTTCTAAACAGGTTTGACTAGATTACACTCCATATAAGGAAGTGTGCATAGTTTTGCTTGGTATTGGATTTGAAAAACCTGTTAAACCAGTTTTTGTGTAAAGATTCTTAACATTTTGGGAGACAAATTTACACTGTAAAACCGTTAGGCATGAGAATCGTTATTTTTAGCCATGGGAACTGTCTCGTTGTGAGGTTCTTCTAATTATTTGGCGCGACGAGTTGGCGCAATTTTACAGAAAACAACTCAATGGTCAATCAAATTGAATCCACGAAGAAGATTTCTCATAGTCGCTACAGCTACCTAAATTTAACGATTTTCCTCACTCTTACTAAAATACTCCCTTTTAAATCTTCGTTGGCACATTCAGATTCCTTTTTAAGAACAAAAGCTAGGTCCAATTCCCTTACTGATAAGTATGACTAGTAACCAATAAAAGGAAATCTGTAACACCGTGAATGGAATGAATGCGCCTTATTCATTCATTGGGTACTCAACAGCCCAATGGTATGACTGAGCGGTTTTCTTTCTCTTAAGGCTACTGGTTCTTTTCTCCTCTCACTTTCTGACTGGCTATTCTATTTATACCATCTCCGGCCCTTACTTTACTCTTTTACTCCGACGAAGGGCGAAAGCTCGAAACGTCAGTAAAGTTAAGTATATTTCTCTTTTTTTCACGGTGTTACAGATTTCCCTTTCTTGGTATTCATTACACACCGGCGCAGCCTATACTAGTTTACTCGCTAGTTTCCATTTATGTCGTAACGTAACGCCGTAACGTAACGTAACAGAACATAACCACAGAACATAACAGAACATAACGTAGCATAGCATAGTATAGCTCTCTAATAATGAGAACTATGTTTACTTAGGCCCAGTTCAGACGTCGAACTTTCGCCGCGTCGAATCTAATCGCCCTTTAAGGACAACGGCTAAGTAAACGCCGAGAACTACTATATAAGACATCAGCTCTATTGCTTAGCACCAGGTGACAGCATGGGTTAAGTTTGGTGTACATAATTCTACTAGTTTCAAAGAAAAACAGCGCTCAACCTCAAAGGCAACTAGATTCTCGACGCGACAAAAGTTCGACGTCTGAACTGGGTCTAAAGTTCATTATATTATCTATCCGAAATGTCCCCCTTTCTTCAAGGCAACAATAGGTATATCTAGCAAACATTTTAGCCATGGTTTATGGAGGATTATTAATTTTTTCAAATTTTCAAGAAGAAAAAAGTCGTCAAGTATTTGATTATGAAATGCACTTTTTCCACTGAGGCTTGACATCTGTTCTCCGTAACCAAACATGGTTACCGTTCGCTTTATGATTTCGTTTTTTTTTTCGAGATGCTGGTTTTCGCTTCTCTTCTTACAAAATCTTGTACGTACACATGCATTCAGTCGCAAATATCTCGTAAACGACTTCGTGATTCTTAGAGCTAACGTGAATCGGCGTGGTCCCAACATTATGCGCTTATGTTCAAAATCCTAAATCCCATTCATACCAATAAAAGTTAATCAATCAAACTTACAAAGTGTCGTACAATTAGTCGTAAGCGACAGTCGAGAAGCACACGACATTTTTTGTCTAGCGGAGGAATACAGCTGCTGTTACCAAACCTGGAACGGAACTGTTCGATCACGTGATGAAAATGTTGAACACGTGTCAGACTGCTAGCTTTCTGCTTGAAGACCTAATATCACCATGACAACCCCGAAGATTTTGTGCGCACACTAGAAAAACATTTCCAGCCTCCTTAATAGTGTCATTTTTATGAATTTGGGCACTTACTATTAAAAAGACACTTGGTGGTGAGGGAAAGATCTATTTGCTTTTGTGCGTCAAGTATCAACCCAAAACTCTAAATTCAAATTCGATCTGCAAGTTAGCCGCTCCCAGCTAGATTATATTATGTTTCAGAAATCGTTGATATATTGAGACTTTTACATCAATTTATATCCGTTTCATGCGCATTTCATTACAAAAGTGATATGTAGACATATGTGCATGCATACACACTTGAATTTGTGACCCTGATTATAAGTCATACTGTTCACTCGGTTTATTACTGGGCTACCTATGGTAGACCAGTCTAGAAATGCAGTTCGTGTCTCCGGTTTTTTTCTTTTTTCTTTTCCCTGTGCAGCAAAACGACCATTTAATGATAAAGGCTGCTGATTACAGGTAGCCCAGTTTACGCTCTAAGAGCGTCTAGTTTAAAAAAGAACGCGAGAAAATGAATGAAATATACGCGCGATTTCTTGGCATGAGTTTAACTCTTAATTTTTTTTAAATCTAAAGAAGACGTTCATAACTAGCGTGCTCCCTTTCATTTATCATGGAATACCAGTTCACTTTTTGGGACTCGCTGCGTCACCAATTAAGTATGTAATTCACAATCAAGAGATTTTCTTTTGGATCCAGTTTTTCCGCTTCATCCACAAAAATAAATCGATATGATAAATTTGCAAGAAAAGTTCAATCTGAATTTTTACATTTTTACTCAGTCCAGGCGAAGAAATTGTCGCGACAAAACCTGCCGCCGTGAATGAGATAGCATGTATCGTATATTGAATTCAAAACGTCTGATTCTTTTTCTAGCACAGAGAGAGAGAGAGAGAAGACAGGGAGGAAATTATTCAACGAAGGTATGACAGAGGTGTACTTACAAAGAGTTGCGTGAGGTTAACCCATTTTTGATCAAGATTTTCTAGCCATGTCCTGAGTCACCGACTCTGAAAGACTTACTGCAAACTTTTTCCTTCCTTGGCGCCAGGTGTTTATGCGTATAAAAAAAATTAAGTTCCATTGTGTTTAAAATATAAAGACCCGGCTTACGCTTTATGAATTCGAGTTGATATTGGACATAAACAAGAGCTAGAGTATATATTTCTACTCAAACATCGATTAAAATCCAATTAATTGTTCAATTAGCAAGAAGAATTTCTATTATTAAGGAGAGCAAAGACTTTCATTCATTTGCTACTGATCTCTGAATTCAAGACTTTTATCTAAAAAACATTTAAGTGAACACTTTAATATATAATTGTATAGATTTTAATCTTTATTTTTAATTTTGAATTACATTTTAACCACTTTAAAAAAGCTGCCCCGTAACTGCCATACTAATTCCATTGTTTTCTTTTGTGTCTATTTGTCTATTAGACTTTAACTATTAGTTTTGTTTCATGGGTTAAGTGCCATCAGTCTAAAAAAAAGGACATTTAGTCTAAACTGAGTAAATTATTTGTAACTGCGCCTGCCTGACAAAACTCCAAACCAGTTAGCATGGACTGCAAATAGCATTTTCCACGGTTACTAAAAATAGATCTATCGCACAGCATCAGATATAATCAGATATAATCTGATTTAGAGTACCTCTTTTATGAGGATATGGGGGAAAACAAAACAAGCAAAGACTGTTGTTGGGG
>JAAAQI020144302.1:0-11588 GCA_011800005.2 Stichodactyla mertensii
AAAAAAAAAAAAACAAAAAAAAAAAAAAAGAAAAAAAAGGAAAAAAAACGAGGAAAAAAAAAAAATTTTTTTTTTTCTATACCTTTACTTTACCCCCCCCCCCCCCCCCCCTCACTCCCGTTTCCCAACGTGGAAAAAAAGGAATAAAGAAATGGGAACCATACACACAATCGATGAAATAGTTTCATCGGGTTTCATCAACTTTATCTAGTCCTGAAACAATCTCTGGGCTGATCAAAGTCAAGGGCTTGGAATTTAGCGTGTGGTTTGGCGAAGTGAGGAAACTAGAGAACCCCGTGAAAAACCCTCGAATCAAAGAAGAGACCCAACAAGAACTCTACTCACATGAAATGCCGAGTCCAGGAATCGAACCCGAGACACCAGAGGTGGGAGGCGAGTGCGATACCGCTACGCCACCCTTGATAAAAAGAGAATAAAAGAAAAAAAGAAAAAACAGCTAATCAAAGGTAGAAACAAAATGTATCGAGAAGATTATAGTCATCTTATGAAAAAAGCTATCAAACAATCGTTATGTAAGTCTCGAATAACCGTGCATAAATGCTAAAGATGAATTCGCACCATGATACGCATGCGTCATTTTAGTACATAGGCAGCTTCCCTTTGATGACAAGCACCATTTTGGTCTGCCTAAAATATAAATCAACTTATCGCGCGTAGTAACTAGTAGGAGACAGCTATGTATATATGACGCACGTCTTATGTTCACCTGGATTAATTTCGCCTCTCGGAATGATACTGCTGGTTAGAATTTTCGACATAATTAACTTTGGCCTTTGTTAGTTTTTTTTCGTAATGATCTATAGGTGTCTTATCTATTTTGTACATGTAGATTGAAAAAGACTCTTTTGTAAAGCCGATAAACTTGTGATAATGGCCAAACTTTTGCCAGTCTCCGTATAATATGTTTTTTTAGAGCTTCAGCGAGAGGTCTTGTTAGCTATGACACACATTTTGTGCCTGGTGATATAGGAAAAGTATTTTAATTTTCTGTGTATTTCTCTTCCATTTTATTCGCTTCTAACTTAGAAATGAGAATTGAAAATTGAAAATAAAAGAAATTCCCCCCTCCACATTGCTGCCAACACACACGGACTTTATATCCTTGTTTCTGGAAAACGAGGCTTTGGAAAATAAACAAAAAATATATACAAAGCAAACAAATTTAATCTAATTTTAGAGTGTCAATTCAAGCGCCAGTCGGATGCAATGTTGTATACAGCCTTGGCTATGTATTTTAATTCTATGCTTAAAGTGCACGTGTACGTATTCTGTTTTATATAATATTCCCGTCTCTCGCCACAACATGAAACAGTGCCCTAAGGCAAAACGACACTCTCCAGTCAATATTTTCTGGATACATTTCATCGTTCACGAACACACCGACTACTCAGTGCTATTGCTACACATCATAAAACAAGAAATAAAGGACTTCTATTGGCTGTTGAAGCCATGCAGACGTCAATCAAGTGCTTAAAGCCTTGAAAGCCAATGGGTGACTTCCGCTGCTCTAGTCAAAATTATTAGCTCAGTCGAAGAGTGTTTTTCGACCAAAATGGCCATAAATTATAAAACTTCCTTAATTGTCTTCAGATGTAGATTCACGACCCAACGAATATTATCGATGGCAGAATCATGGCCTATACCCAAGCTGACGCTAATCTGGTTTTAGGCCGTCTTTACCGGACCGATTATATCTTAGCATGATATTGAACATAAATATCTTTAAAGAATCGAAATGACAAGTATTCTTTTATGAAAGTATCGATATCGATTCATTTTTGTCAACATAAAATAATCATGATAATCAACATGGTTTTATATCATTCATCGTCACTGCAGCTCAACTTGGGTTCTCTGTCACTTTTTTCAGTGAGAAGTCAGTTGATGTTCGTTTCCTAGACCTAGTGTTAAATAATTCGATTAATTATCTGTCTCAGTGCCAAAATTACTCTTATTATTCTGCTTTTTACTTCATTAAAAAGCAAAAGGGAAAGTGATCCCAAAACTAACAGGAGGCCGAACGCCATATGGTTCACTTCGAAATCTATTTACAACCATCAATTTGTCTCTTTCGCAGTATAATTTTTGTATTATCAATTACCACTACCAAAAGTGATTAAAAAAAGTGAAAAGAAATACAAAAACATTTAGCCTAGAGGAAGCGTTTTTAATTACTTCTGTCAATTAAATATGGCATTTTGTTCTGCAATATAGTATGATATAGACCTAATCAACTGTTATGTCAAAATTATGGCAGACGAGGGGAAGTTATAAGATGATTTGTTTGGTTGTCTGGTAGATATAGAACAGTTTAAACCGTGCAAAATAATGTGACTAACCTCCTTGGTTATAAGTGTTATTTATATATTTAGAAATTTGGGATTGCTTCCCTGTAATACTTTTTTCCAGAATAGGATTGTGCCAGGAAGAAACCACTGGTGGAGGTATCCCATAATTCCTAATGGCGGGAGGGAGGGACCAGGGAATGATGAAATAGGGATGGACGGATGGATGGATGGACGGATGGATGGATGGACGGATGGATGGATGGACGGATGGATGGACGGATGGATGGATGGACGGATGGATGGATGGACGGATGGATGGATGGACGGATGATGGGATTATCTTAAAAATCCAACATTCAAGTCTAAGGCTTCCCACTACAAACGTAAATATTAAAAATGTATACTTTTTTCTTTAGTCTATTTGTTCTTTCTTCATTCATCCAGTCAAAAAGCATTTTCCATCGTTTTGAATTAGTGCGAATTTAAAAAACGCAACAATGTTTTATATCCAGCCGCCATTCTTTTAGCGTAGAAACGTTATATTTTCATAAACACTTATTTTTGCACGTCATGTAATAAGTTGAAGAGCTCAAACCTTTTAGTTAATAGGAAAAAGCTCTTGTCTTACCCCCCGGCAAGAGGTTCACTCTAGCCCGCTTCCGCTACTGATTGCAGGAAAAATCAGGGACTTACATACTTAAGACAGACATTCAATCTTGATAACTTAAAGGCGCTTTTTGAACCGAGCACATCATTAATTAACGGCTTAAAATTAGTTGAACGAATCTTTATCCTGACTATGGATTACCAGTCAAGGCCAACAACTTTTTTTCAGATTGAAGGATAATACTGGATAAGCCAAGTGAGAAATCTAATGCTTATCTTAGATTAAAGAATGAGCTCGAATGAAAGCAGGGTCTGTGTGTTAAGCACGTTCATGGGCAAAAGATCCCATCGTTTTTTTTTTTTTTTTTTAACTTTGCCTGATGAAACTACATTATAATAGAAGTAAAGTGAGCAAATAAAAATGGGGTCACCGACTTCGTTTGGCCGTCAGATTGCGTGGAAGTTCACCCTTTTTGAGGTAAAACGCGTGAAAAATGTTAACATGAAAAGTCCGAGAAAAAGAAACTATATTTTGCTGAATAATCCATTGATCGTCCCAATGTTTCACAGGACTCTAGCCTGAGAAAATAACTCAATAATTGCTAAGCATTAAAACTTTACATTGAAAAGAGTTTTTGGAATGTTCTTGGGCTACAAGTGTGGACTTTTAGCGTTCGCTTTACGTAAAATTTGATTCCATTTATGCACAAAATATGTTGATTTTGAAGTGATCCCATCGTCAGATTTCTTTTATTTTTCCTGTAAAGATAGATATTATTAAGTAGTTTCAGAAAACAAAATAAAAAAATGGGGGTCACCCACCTCGTATTGGAGATATTATGACATAAACTTTGAAAATTTGGCCGCTACTTTGAATTTGATCGCGTTTGTTATATAAACAAAATCATCCAGGCGTTCCTCGCTCATTTGAAAGAGCTCGAGCGCGCGTCTAGAAAGAATGCGCAGAAAGAATGCTTATGAACGTCTTTAAGGGGACCGTAGGTCACAAATAAGATAATCTATCTTTTCTCCTTAGATCTCGGGCTGCTGACTCCTCTTACATACCTATCTTCATTTTCGTTATGCTATTATAAAGATATCTTCGAATTCGAGGGACTGAATTTTTGTTTCAAACAAAAATATAGGATATATATAATCAATTGCTAGGCCTTCGACTGTGATATATCTGGCACCAGAATCGCAGAGTTTTAGCTATACAACCCTTCAAGCAATAGCTGTCATTACGGCTGCATGCAGATGAGATGCAAATGAGCCATTATGTTGACTGTATAGACCCGATAGCCTCACTTGAATAATTATTAAAACGAGATTATCTCATTGCGGGCTCAGCTGTAACAGTATTCCCAAAGCAGTTCAACTTGGAAGACAAAAAAATAGAATTTTTTTTCGCCTGAGAATCGAAGACTGATTCTTTTGTCCTCGATTCCAAATTGAAGTGCTTTGGGAATTGTGCTGCATGAGGGGTCTATTAAGCCTGGTCCTTACTAGCAACATAAGCATTAAGCAACATACGCAGACTCGGTTGGGTATTGCTCATTAGTAGCACTTGTCTTTTCTTACACCTGTGTGAGAAAAGCTAAACTGAGTCTGCGTATGTTGCTTATGCCTATGTTGCTAGTGAGGACCAGGCTTACTAAACGACTTATAAGAATATCTTTCGACCTTAATACCTAGCCTACGAAAAAAGAAAGATAGACATAGATATCGATTCTCAAGAGGTTTTTCGGCTAGACTACAGACAGCATCCCACGCACCATATTTTCAGTGCTTTGGCTTTTGCGGATGACCAAACTCACAAAGCTCTGAGATCCTGAATACCGCAGTGTGTGAATCGCGATAGCAGGTAGAACTTAAGACGACAAACTGAATCAAAACGTTGTCAGTGTCACTTGCTGCTTCATGTTGAAATTTTCTTTAAAACATGTTGATTGAACCTTGTTTTGCGTCTAAGATGTTCTTAGGCCCAGTTCAGATGTCGAACTTTTGCCGTGCCGAATTCAATGTAAATAAGATGATAATGAGCAGAAACACTGCAACATGAAGATTTGACTTTAGATCGACACGGAAAGAGTTCGACGTTTGGAGCTGCGGGCCAAAGGGTTTTTTCATATTTTTAGGATACGGGTTGGTAAGAGAATAAAGGAGGTTCAACAAAACCACGGGGAATATTTAAATAGTTGTTTTTGGAAAGCTCGGGAGGGTGTTTAAGGACAGAGAGGGTATTGCTGTTCCTCGGTATCTAGTCATCTTTTTGCCCCAGCACCTGGGATAAGAGCAAATTTCGTATGAATGGGAAATGATACGTAACACTGAGTAAGTTTCCCACTCATACGAAAGCAGCTCTATTGTCAATCATTAGTATTTAATTCTATGTGATTTTTTTAATTCCTGGAACCATCTTTCTATCAGAGCACCCGATTAAAGTCAAAAGTCAAGCTTGCTTTGTGAGAAAATTTTTTTATTTTTCAACTAGAATATCAGTGCTTTAAATTAAGTCTGGCAAAAAAAGAAGTGCAAAAATATGAGATATAAAATGAATGTGGTAATAAAGTCTTGATGAAGCACCTATAATATCCGAGTGATTTATTTTACATATCAAGTGGCAAGCACGCGTTCTCATTGGCCAATTTGCGGTCCATAACTTACGGTACGGACCACCAACCTTATTTTTGTGTTCACCTTGCCATATAGTAAACATCTTATTAACTTCGCATGCTTGGGCCGTACATAAATTATGGAACCTCGGGGGCTTTTTTCCCCCACTTTTTTATGGCCCATATGCTACGCCCTTGGGCAGCGGAAGAAAACTCGGTCTATAACTTATAGTACAGTCTTCGCGCTGGGTAAGTAAGAGGTATTTATTTCATGGATTACTATGGAATAAGATGATCATGGAGGCATAGCCTAGTGAAGAGAATTTGGAGTTCACACACACACTATTTTATTCCATACCAGTTCATGAAATTATCATAATTTTTCATAAATAGTAAAGAAAATTGACCTGAACCTGATTGGCTCATATATTGACTTTCCTCGAATTCGCTTGTTTGACTAGAAAACACTAACAGTTTCAAGTCGAGGTTGGACTTGATGCAAACACATCCAATCTCGACATGGAAACCTTCAGTTTCATCTAATTCTATTGCTATGAATGACATGCAGCATATTGATATTCTGTTCTATACTTAACAATATTTATGTTTATAAAATAACTACTAAGAATCTCGCTTTCTGATTGGCCGAGGCGCGTGCTTTATGAGAGCACACAGCACGCGCGTAAGTTGATTTCTTCGTTTGTTACTAAGAGTATTTTTGTTTAAAAATCGCGCTCAACTTGGACACATTAACCTTTGACTTTTACTCTAAGAGATCCATACAGTAATTACATAATCATTTGTTTTCTGAGCTCCCCGTCACTAGTAATAGCACTATATAAATTACATTTTTTCTTCATTTATTCAGAGAACGTTTCGTAACTCTTTCTTCTATTAGACAGCCTCAAGAATAACCTGCTCGGTTACCATCTTTGACCGCCTTTGTTTGTTTCTCAGAAATCGTTTGATTTGAAATGGTACAAAATTGAGTCACTAATGTGGAAGAAATCGATGCCTTGTCCGATGGACGAAATCAGTAATTATACGCCACCTCATGTAGATAGTCTAAAAATTGAAACTAAATAACTTTTCAAAACTAGCGTTCTTGACTAAAAAGAAAATTCTCAGTCTTCAGTACAAAACTGAGGGTGAAATCCAATACGATTAGATAGAAGACGCGGAAACAGAATCGACTCATTAGGTCCGTTCGACAACTGGTGATCACTGATCAATATCTTGTTCCTAGGAAACAGAATTCATGGTAAAAACACGATGTATTTACAAGATTTCAAAAGTAGTTTTGTTATATCTAGACTATATAAATACCTCACTACAACTGCAAACTTTGTATGTACAATACACTGTATAATACATCTCCCTAAATGATTTCACAGAGAGAGTTTACCCGCTGTGGGAATCAAGTTCTATAATCTGCTATGCTGCACGTATTTGGTTACACGTGCTTTATGCCTGATAAAGCAATCCGATATTCACCGTCTTTACACCGACAAATTATACCGATTTTTCTCAATTCTTTGGGTGCATGCCTTCCCCTGAGATACAGAGATTAAAAGACATGTCCCCCCATGTTGGTTGACATAACAAAAGAACTGAGCCAAGGCCAAATCTTTTGTTAACCTCAACCAAGATGGCGGCTGTGACGTCACATGAACCCCCCCAGAATAGCGAAGATTGCATAAGGAGTCATAGGAAGAATATCATTGAATAAAAACTATTTACAGTTTTTCTTTTCTTTTTTCTTTTTTCTTTCTTTCTTTCTTTCTTTCTGTCCTTTTTTTTTTTTTTTTTTTAATTTTTTTTTTCAAGTCAGTTATATCATAGAGGCTTCCAATTTAGCATTTGGCATATTTTTCAGTAAGTTTCTAGTGCTGTTTGTAACAACACTAATACGAGATCTAGACTCAGCTTCAAAAACAAGCGACATCGGAAAGCTGAAGATATTTGAGCTGTGCAGATGAGAAACAAAATGTATTTGACATTTTGATGTGGTTTGACGCTGGTATTTATGTGAATAAGGGCTAGAATGTCTAAAATCAGTTGCATGCATTGGTTAAAATTAATTTAGTAGAAACCCACTAGCCGACTATTACAAATCCTGCAATCTGATTGGCTAACGTACTCACTAACTAGTGAGTGATAGTGAGTAGCGAAATGCCGGCGTTTTGTGCTAAAAAAACATTAAAATCAATCAATATTGGCTCGTTGACTATCTACTGACTCATAGAAAACTCGAACTCGTAGTCTAATTGTTAAATAGTAAATTGCCACTGACGGCCAGGGGGGTCGCTGACTACCAGCTGAAGAACAACGTAGATTGGCTGAGAGAAGAATACAAAAGACGGCAAAACAATAGAACGAAGCAAACAATAGCAATCAAAAACAAAAGATAAGATGCCTCCTTTTGTTTGATTGTCTGTTGGTTTTGTCCTCTCAGCCAATCTACGTTGTCCTTCAGCCGGTAGTGTATTACCCGGCCAGGGAAACTAATGTTAATTACAGTCAATAAATGAAAGGATTAGCCGGTGATATTATGTGAATAATGAACAGGAAGAACGGGAATTCATTAGATTAAGAAGAATGCACTGCATAAGTAGATGTTAGAGGATGTTATGTGGATAAGAAACAAAAAAAGAATGCATCAGAAAAGGTGTTAAATGATCCAAGCAAGCATTTTACTTGAATCAGAAATGTGCGTCAGAGCAAAGATGTAACACGGAAAAGAAAAATCTATAATGTGAGATTATGAGAAAAACTCGTTGTCCAGTTCATAAATGCTTCATTCTTGTCACGAACAAAGGTTTTCATCGGCTTCCTAGTTATAGATTTATGTCATCCAACAAGGCTGTCATATCTTGTCGAGTTTAGCTCCTATAATAGCACTAGTCCAAGCATGATACTAATATTACTGATTTGACTATTTGCATATCATATAAGATAAAGTTGTCTCTCACTTGAAAATATACTTCTTCAGACGTTTTAGATTATACACTGATTTCTTACGACCGATATGGCATTCTGCTTTGGCTCATTTGCATCACATGTGAAGGGCACTTTGTATGAACACAATAGTTTCATGTGCAGTGAAGGATACCATGCAAAAGTGGCCCTCAAAGTCGAAAACAAAACAAAACATAAAACACAAAGCATAAAGCATAAAGCATAAAACAAAGCATAACAAAACAGTGAATTAAACTCGAGCCTTCTTCATGCAGACAGAGTATTACAAAGAGGCTGGCCGCTCGTCAAACTTGATCAACTTCATTTCATACAATATACTTCTCCTAACTACTACTCCTATTTCACGCCATTTCTAAGACTATTTACATGATGACGTCATTCTACTACAACTCCCTACATGAATCGCAAACGTTTTTTCTTATTCAAATTGGTGCTTAAGTGTGCAAAGGATTTTGGTTAATGTAGTATATGACGCTGTACAACGCAATCGGCGTATTGACTGGAATTGCTCAACGCATAAGCACTGCCGAACTCATCATACACTCGTCGTTCGTATCTTGCCAAGCGTTTTCCTTTTATCATCTGTAGCACTTTCTTCGTCTGTTTTTAGCAATTCCACTAACTGTTCTAGTGTATCATTAAACCTTTTTTCCATACACAGTAATCTTTCGTCAATATTATCTAGCTTTTTTTCTAGACGTTTCATCTGTTCTGCTTGTGTTTCGCTCTCTCGTCTTTTAGATTTACTCACAAGCCTTGTGAGATCCGTATCCTCGTTTATTTCAAAGTTTTTGCTCGCTGGGACTTCAGTTTCACTTTCAAATCCGGGGATTCTACCGTTGTAGACCGAGTTGTCGTCCATCGATTCCTTTCGAGAACTGGTCTGCAAGGTTGACCGTGCGTTGGATAATCGACGTGCTCGTGGCTTTGCTGGATTCTCAGTTAGAAAGAATTCCTCGTTCTGTGATTTCAAAAAATCGTCCAAATTTCTCGGTCATAAGAAAATTAAAAAGTTCACCTTGAATGTGCTAACAGATTTAAATAAACAGTACCTTAACAGACAAGCTTGGTTCTCTCAAGCTGCGCAGGTACGCAAGCAAACGCAAAACCCCAGGGGAGAGGGGACAAAGTATGTGTCTCCTACTTGTTCTTCATTCACTGAAGAAAGTGTCAAAGCAAACGCAAAGGCAATGAAGTAGATCGAAAAAGAAAAAGAAAACAGAAAAAAGGGAATATAGGAAAGGAAAATAATTGTACCTGCGCTTGGAGCGCAAGTGCAGGGACCACGGAGCACCCTTAAAAAGGGGAGGAGGAGGAGGCGACTTGAAAAATATAATAAAAAGCTCGAAAAAATTCTTGCAAGAAAGTGGGGATGGAAGTTGCTACAACACTAGACCCCCCCCCCCTCGCGTCTCCGTGCTCCCTGAAGTAAAATGCAACCTTTCACGATACCTATGTACATTACCTCTTCTGTTTCTCCTAGATTGTACGCCAGCTCCAGCTCATTCAAGAACTTTTCACTAAACTTCGGATAAGCTTTAAGGACCACAAGGAGATCGTTCCAGGGAATGTAGTGGATCTCGGTATGGGATTGTATCAAGAGACTGGCGTTCGCTTTGGGTAAGTAAGTGCTATGTAGGGATCCATAATCACAGCTTATAGTATCTCCTTTACCTACGAAATAATCAGTGACAAAATTTACTTAATCGACTTGGAGTAATATCCAATACGATAGTAGCTGGGTCGCTCTGTTGTCAGGGCATCTTCATTTTTTAACCATCTGGAACTAATATTGTGCCGACATAGGTGCGCTAGGTTCAGCTAAGTAGAATTCGTTACGACCAAAATTGATCAAAACAATAAGGAATTTAACATTAGACTGTCAAATAAAAACGACGCACAGAAAATTCGGCCGCCCTCGGAAGCTGGCCGAAGCTTTTCGGAAGACGTCGCAGCCCAACATCGGCTATTCGGCAGACAAGGGGGAACGCGCAAGTGCTAGCATGTCTGTATTCAGCTGACATTGAGTCTACAAGATAGCTCACCTAAAGTCAAAACGGTCATTCCGTCTTTGACCACTTCCATGCTGCCTTTGACAATGAAATAAAGATTGGTGACCTCATCACCTTGCTTGATTAAAAAGTGTCCAGGAAGAAAGTGACGAATGAAGAATCTAATAGATAAAGCTCGTAAGCAACCTTCTTCTGCACTCTCAAACGCCGAGCATTCGTTGAATAACTTTTTATGTAGATGATGACAGACATCGGCCCGTAAACACTCGGGAAATCTTCTGAGAACCTGCAGGAAAGTATATTTATCGACTGTTAAAACAATTACAGATAATTACAAAACTCTGGAAGATTTTCGATCGTAAAAAAGAAAAAAGAAAAAAAGAAATCGCGCGACCTACGTTTTCGATGTCCACACCTTTGGTATAGCTCCATTCATGCCGGAAATATTCTTCGAGATCCTCTCGTAACCCATTCGGGATTTTATGGAATTTCGAAAATTCCTCGATGACCCTCAAGTCCTTGTGAAACCGCGAGGTCCTGGAGTAAAGTCTTTGGATGATAGCAGTGAGGTTTCCAAATATAGATGCATACATTAGTGCTGTCATACGAAAGATTTAAAACCATTTAGTTAACCATTCTAAGGAACCATCCCAAGAATGGAGAAGGAGGGAGGGGTGGGATGGGTGGGGAGGTTGGATGGAGGATTTAGGGAGGACGTAATCAGAGACAAACATAGATAGTAATAGGGTATGTAATGAAGTCGTGAGTTTGTTCGATCGATAATAATTACGGTATTCAACTTTCCCATAGAGGAGTAACGCCCTGGGATCCCTGCAGTTGTCACATTGGTTGGTCCTTGTGATAAGGTAATTAACATATCGGACTAGTAAACCGAAGATGTTGGGTTCAATTCCCTCAAGGGCTTATGTTGTTTTTCTCTTTATATAATTTCTATATATATATATATAAATGTGGTGGTAGAGTCTACCCTGGCATAAAGTGCTCAATGCTGTGGTAGCAGAGCTAAGTATACATAAGTTAAAGAATTAAAGACGACGCATCGATTC
>JAAAQI020144313.1:0-11585 GCA_011800005.2 Stichodactyla mertensii
AAAACCACTTATGGTGATCTTTTTACACCCACAGGTCGGGCATATATACTTAGGTCGGTTTTATTTCTGCAGTTGTTATATACTTTGCGTGAACCATTTAGGCTGGTATTACATCAAAAGATGAGCTATGCAACTTCAAAGATAACAAGTGATGCATAGTTTCTTGTGCAGCATTATCTCTTTCACCAAGAGTTTTCATAACTACTTTCTTAATAGCCTTATGAGCATCATTGGTAGTATTAGCATTTTGCATTACAAAGTTAAATGCTTGTTTTAATATTGGTGACCTTGGTTCACCCTTAGCAGCACATTTCGTAAGATACTCAACACAGGCATAGTGGTCAATTACCACTTGAAAATCACAGTTGGCTCTCCAACCTTTAAGTTGAAGTTGTTGGTTGTTATTTAACCTGGAACCATTTCTCTTTGTTACAATCTTTGCTTTGTATTGCACCTGTTCAGCATTAGTCTTAGTGTGGATTTCTTCGAATTCTAATTTAGTCTTTGGAGAAAGATCAAATGGAAAATGAAATCTACATTGAAACTCAGAATCACTGGCTTTCTTTTTTAAGCAATAACTGGTACTGCATCGTGTATGACGTTGAACTAAGTTCAGGAGATCAACATAATCAGAGTCTCTGTCCCATTCAGGGATGTCGTTGTACTGTCTCTGACAAGGATGTATTTGTGGCCTAATCCACATGTCATCATCTGGTGGGTTAGGGTTAACAGTTGATAACAACCCATCAACATACTTACATGTTGTCTCAGCAGCTTTGTTACCAGCTTCAATGTCCTGGTCCAGTTCTGTTGTATCTACCTGTTCATGCTCATGCTCGTGTTTATATTTCTGGGCTAAGAACCCTTTTAATGCAGTCTTGGTGAGCTCACACAAGCCTGGGTCATTGTTGAGTTTAGCAGTACCATGACAATGGATACTACCTCTACCTTGGTATCCAAATCTATACCAGTGCCATTTAGCATCAAGAGTGTCATACAACCAGTATTTAATAAAATGCTCTAATCTCTGAGTAAAAAAACCGTCAACAATATGGCGCCTGTCTTCACTACTCAGTGTGTTGTTGTTTTGAAACAGAGCATGTAATTCAGGCCAATGCATGTCAGCTGATGAAAAAGTGAAAAACAAAGTTGGAGTTCCTACATTTGTTACAATTGTTTTGAGATCTTCTTTTACTCTATGCCAGTAGGCATTTGTGCCAGCAATGTTTCCAACACATCTTGAAACCTTAGACATTAGTGGTGCTGAATTATTACTTTCAGCCATTTCACGTAGTTCTTCAATGGTGAGATGTGCTTCGCCAGGATTTTGTTTGAGAAAAATCCCACTTTGTTGCAATGCTCTCTTTCTGAGAATCATATTGAAGGCCCAGTATGAGAACCTAGGGTGGCTAGCAAAGCGATAAATCCATTTTCCATTTACATGTTCAGCAAATTTTATCAAGTGCTTTACTCTTTCGGGAAAAGGAACATCTCTTACTAATGCTTGATTGGTAGGGTCTCCTTTGCCATCGGAATAATGTCGGGAAAGCCATGGTGGCTAAAAAGGGGGTCTGATACTCATTAAGAGAGCAATCTTGAACTGTAGGCCAATCAATTGGTTCATTCAAAGAAAGCTGACTTTTAATAGCATCCATTTCTTGTTGGTGTTGTTCACCAACAGGCAAAAAGCTACTCATGTCAGTTTATTCATTATAAAGCACATCCTCAGTAGGATTGTCAACTGGTGGCCCTAAATCAGGTTCACCATAGATGTCTGACATAATTTCATCATCACTTTCAAGAGTCAAAATATCCGAAGGCACTCCATCAAATGGCAAAGCATTTAATGCATGTTCATTGATTTGCACATCAAAATAATGAGGATTATTTCTTGTAAGCCACAATAAGGCATTAACGACTTTTTGTCTCCTTACATTGACATCTTTAAAGGTATGATCTCTTCCTTTCATTTTTACAACAATAACAGATAAGTCTTTTGGATATCTTGGTAATGAAACAGCAAGTTCATTAGCATTTTGAGGCAAATTAATACAATGCCCAAAATAGCCTCTCTGTCCTGGCTTAATATAGACTCTCATGATAGGAAGAGCACGAGCTATTAACATCTCCTCGACTTGTGTCAAACTTTCTAGTTTTAATGGAACTGGAGAGGGAATCATTGAATTTTCAACTGAAAATTTTTTGGGGGTATTTTTATCTCTACTACATCGTGAACAAATATAGGTATTTGGATGTTTTGGTTTTCACTTCAATGGCGAGGCTTCACAGCACACTTGACATTTAGAAAGAGTATATGTATTGGAATTGTGGAACTTTGAAATATTAGACCTTGCCCAGATTTGGTCATGTAGCTGTCCATTTCTTAATGTATCAAATTCCTTGAGATAATTTTGTTGAGTTGCATTTCACAGAGTTGCATTTCACAGACTTTGTTTTCTCGTTTTGCTTCTTCATGCGATATTGTTTCAACTTTTCCAATCTAGCCTGTCTTTCACACTCATTTTCCTGTGAGAGTTTTATTTTCAGATAAGCTTTCTTCTGCTCCAATCTAGCTTTTCTTTGAGATTCAGTTTCCTCTGCTTTCTTCATCAGGCGGTATGCCTTTAATTTTTCTAACCTGGCTTGTCTTTCACATTCATTCTCTTTTGAGATTTTGTGTTTGCTATATGCTCTTTTCTTATCCAATCTAGCTTGTCTCTGAGATTCAGTTTCAGTATTTTTTCTATCAATATAATATAATTTCAGTCTGTTCAACTTCTGTTTTCTCTGAAACTCAGTTTCATAAGATGATTTTCTTTTCTTAGAGTCATTTGCAACAGGTACTTCAAATGTTTTTCTTTTACGAGAATCAGTGGAAATGTTATTTCGTGCAAATTGTGTTTCGTATTGCATATCAATTCTAACAGGAACAACTTCAAATAGTTCAGCGCATAATGTCAGTGACAAACGGTGAAGATATTCTAGTAAAATGTCAATATTTTCACATTTCATTACAACAGCAGTACCATTTTGATCTAGCATGCCAAAAGAATCTCGTGAATGACTATCAAAAACATAAAAGGAATCTACATACTTTATCAATTCCATGATATAACCATCTAATATTATAAACAATTGATTGCTATCATTGAAAGCATTCATTAAGGCTGAATGTAGGCTTGAGTAAGGAGCCTCATTTTCATGTTCATCCAGACCAATTACCCCCTGATAAAAATCTTTGTAATTTATTGAGACCCATGAATTGTTATTTATTTCATTTTCAACTCATTAGTGTGATAGCTTCTGTACCCACTGTGGCAATGGGTTGATCACTGTTTTTACCCACTGTAGTAAACGATTTCACCGTTTCTAAGAGCATTTAAATACATAGCATCGCCTTGAATCAAAATTTGATCAACCGTACAACCAGTCCATTGTTGAATTGTAAGGACATGAGAACACAACAGCGTTGACCATGCCATAAATGAACACTGTCTTCCCTGAGAAACCTCACTAAATCCCACGTCACCCTGATGAATGCTTCCCTTGATAAAAAGCATTGAATCTACCATGACCTAAATCTACGGAGCCCTTTAAGGGCCATCCTTTTTCAAAACACTTTTCCCGGTAAAATATGCAACTTTTAGGTTTTTTAAAGTGTTGTAAACACTTTTTTGAAAAGGTTATAAAGACTTTTTTTGAAAAAAGTTTTAAACTCTTTTTTGAAAAAAAAAAATTTTAAACACTTTTTTGAAGAAAAAGTGTTTAATTCAAGTTATACACGTGAGTCACGTGATTCCCAGCCAGTACGTTCTTCAACATGGCGGCTAGCTTGTCCCTTGCTATATTGATATTGTGTATCTTTATTTGCCCTTCTTATGAAGTACTTGACAGCTACTTACCAGTTTTAGATGTATCCACGGGTATTTCTCGAGATGAACTTATTGAACAGTAATTTTGAGATATAGTATGAATCTTTTAATAGACATGTTTCGGCAGTCCTGCTGCCATCATCTGCTGCCGAAACATGTCTATTAAAAGATTCATACTATATCTCAAAATTATTGTTCAATTTTTGCTGGCAAGACCCTTTGGAAATGTTCTTATTGAACAGTACTTTCACATGGGATTTCAACAGACTGAAATTTTAGCATTTCTTCTAATGAGCCATGGGATTGTTCTTAGCCTGAGGCAACTAAAAAGAATACTAGCCCGCAGAGGATTGAGAAGAAGACTGCAAAATTCAGAGTTAGATAGAGTATTGAGTGCAATAGAGGAAGAATTGCAAGGGAGTGGAAGGACACTTGGTTACAGATCAATGTGGTTAAAGCTTATTACAGATTACAATATCGTGGTCAGCAAAGAAACAGTTCGTTATGCTCTTAAAATACTCGATCCACTTGGTGTTTCTAGTCGTTTAAGGCAAAGGCGTGAGTACAAAGGTAGGGACCCAAATTATATATGGCATATCGATGGCTACGATAAATTAAAGCCCTTTGAATTTTGCATCCACGGTTGCATCGACGGCTTTAGTCGAAGACTGATGTGGTTGGAAGTGGGGATGTCTAATAATGACCCGTCTATAATTTCTAGATATTTCATTGATTGCATTCGCCAAGTTGGAGGTACAGCACGCATTGTCAGATCTGACTATGGTACCGAAAATACAAGCGTGGCTGCTATTCAACGTTTCTTGAGGCGAGATTCAGACGACTCCTTTAAGGGTGACGAGTTTCATGTATGGAAAGTCAGTATCAAACCAAAGAATAGAGGCGTGGTGGTCGCAGCTGCGCAGGAGATGTACAGACTGGTGGATGCAGTATTTTAAAGGGATGAGAGACAACGATTTATTTTGCGATGGAGAAATAATTCACGTTGAGTGCCTTCCATTTTGTTTTATGGATTTAGTAAGAGAAGATCTTCAGAAAGGTGCCAAGTTATGGAACATTCACCGCATCAGACCATCCACCAATCTTGAATCCCCCCAGGCAGTCCAGACGTATTGTACTTCCTCCCAGAAGTTTCAAGTACTACAGATTTAAAGATTGATGCCTATGAGGACGACCTAGACCTTTGCGAAGAGTTATGCAGTAATTCCCTTAAATGCTTACCCGAGTTTGCTGAGCTGGCAGAAATGATAATGACGGAGGCTGGTCTACAGATGCCTTCATCACCAGAAGAAGCCAAAGTTCTTTATTTGTCCTTACTTAACGAAATTAGCAACATATAAACACAGTAAAAGAACCCACATATAAGAACCTAAAATCCTGTAAAAACCTGTTAGGCAATAGCATGTGATTTATGCCCTATTTTCATCCTGGCACACTTGCGGACAAGTGCATTTTTCTTGAGAAAATAATAACTCTATAGGCTGGTTCTTATACCTGGGTTTTAAATTGGCCTGTTGACAGGTATATTGTATACACAAAGTACTTTCAAATCTTCCCGTAGTGACTTGCAAACACCCATTCAGCAAATAAACCCCTTGAACTAATAGAACCGACCGTGGATCTCACATGCAAATAAGAAAGCTCCCCTTCAATTGAAGATCACAAACTTTACTTTTCCTGCTGATTTTTCAATGCTGATATCCTAGGTTGGAAATTAGTGCAAAGGGGTTTACAAAGTGTACTTTAACATTATTTCTTAATTACAAAGCTTTTGAAATGCTGTGAGGTGTAGCTACAAAAACTTTACTGAAGCGCTACCAATAATCACTTTAAGTTGGAGCAGTTTTCAGCCTTAATGAATGCTTTCAATGATAGCAATCAATTGTTTATAATATTAGATGGTTATATCATGGAATTGATAAAGTATGTAGATTCCTTTTATGTTTTTGATAGCATTTCAAACTTTAAGATTGAAAGAGTGTCTTCACCTTTCTAGTGAAAGAGGAGCTACAGATACATTTTCACTTTCTTCTACAACTTCCTGTAAGCATGAAAAAATTAAGTTATGTACTCAAAAAAGTTTAATACAAGGTATATGGAAGAACGGTTACACAACAGCAAAAATAAAGCTGACTACTTCTTTAACTCAAAGAATGTTCATAAAATATTGACTGATTCTAATAACTTTGTTACACAGAGTTCAGTATTGTATATGGCTAAGAGATCAGGGCTAAATCATGTGGCTAAACAAACATACATGTAATTCCTGTAAACAATATTCCAAGATGAGATCAAGCTAAAGTTAACAATTTGAAGTGCACTTGAGATAACTCAAGTACTTTGAGAAGAGGTTCATGACTGTGATGTTTTTCAAGGCTTTTGAGCACATTTTTAATCCCATTACTTATTGCTGGCATTATGAAACACCAAATTAACAGTACATGCAGAATAAACAATAACACAGAGTTTATTGATTTTGGACATTAATAAATTCTTGTGTGAGCCAAAAGATACATTGGGTATTTCATCAATGAGCAACATCAACACTGTACAAGACAGTGCATTTCATGTAAGAAGAAAAGTAGCCAAGGCAACTTGCAAACATTGTAGTTAGTTGTCAGAATTTGTTACACAAGACTTTGATTACAGTGCTTTCAGGTGTTTAGATGCCCAACATTTCAGAAGATACTTTTAATATTATATAATTGCTATAATAATTATAATTACCTATCAAATAGATTGGAGGAGCACACATTGACTGCATTGAGGCCATCTACAAAATCTGCACTACCAAATGTATCATCGTTGGAGTTACTACATATTCAAAATCCATTGAATGTAACCTCTGGGTCATCACTGCTCACAGGCACCCCATCTTCTTTTACTGTAACATATAAGGTGTGTCCCTCTACCTACTGCACTGATGTATCTGGTAAGCAGACTTCATTTGAGAACAGACAAAATTGGAAATGTTCAGGTTCACTGGCAAGTGATCCTATCCAGTCATACACTGCCATAAGTGTGTCCATTATATGAAAACATCTTGTCAGTCTTCCTTCTGTGGGGTGGTGAACAACTATTCTCACTGCATCTGAAAGATTTAGGGGTTCTGGGGGTACTCTAGAGGCTCTGAGCTTTCGTTATTCTTCTAAGTGGTTGTTTTTTTCACTTGAAGAACATGGTGGATCTTCTTCTGGTTCTTTGGCTTTGGCTTTATCTTGCTGTAGTTTCAGTTGTAAACGCTCTTCAGAGGACCCAATGAGAGTGTGGTTAAGATTTTGCCGCCAAAATCTCCCCTTGTCCTTTTGATCACTACATGTATCACTTGGGTAACAAGTAGGAAGAAAAACTGAGGTATTAAACACAGAGTCATCAGAGTCATCATCGCTTATTGTACCTATTGATATTCTGTCTCCAGCATCTTCTATATTAGAACCTTGATTGTCATTTTCCCTCACACGAGTAGCTAGATTCAAACGCAGTCTTGAAATACTTGTAATTTCCATGTATTTTTTAATGGTGAACTCATGTTCATTCCCTTCTGAGTCGACCAGTGGGGTAATACTTGTTCCCTGTGAATTAAGAAGGTCAAAGTCCATTGAAGAAGAACTACCATAGATGGATTTTTCTTGAGGGAAGAACCTGTTCTTTGCTATGTTAATAACTTCTCTTTTTGAAGCATTTGGTGAAAGATACACCTCTCTTGTCCCACCACCTTTGTTTGCCCTAACCACTGTATATCCTAAATCATCTGTCTGGTGCATCCAACCAATGTAAGCTTTCTTTTCCTTTTCTTTCTTTGATGAGGGCACTGTAGAAGTTTCAAACTTTTGCACTTGTATCTTTTTCTTTTTGCTTTGATTTTCCGATTTTATAAGCTCCAACAGCTTTCTCTTTTTTCTTCTCTCCCTTCTGCCTGCTCACTTGCGGATTCCTTCTCACAAAATCCCTTTAAAGCACAAATATCTCCTCTTGCTTGTAAACCAAATGCTTCGAGAATTATATCAGGTGTGTTTCTTATAGCAGCACCATCCATCTGATAAAATATAATTATTTAACAAGAATTACAACAGGAGCAGAACTTAGAACTATAATTAAATAGAAACAGGCTTGTAAACAAAATGTAAAACACAGTTTAAAAACCTCTGTTGAGGAATGCAAAGTGAGTTCAATTAGTGAAAAGTAGGGACTTCAGGAATACACTAAAGTCAATGCAAATCTAGTTAAAACTCACTCTGTAATATGCACAAAATGAATGAAGGCCTACTGTTAGACCTGTACAAATCAGGCCTGTTATAGAATAACATATTTCTCGGCCTCTCTCTCTCTCCCTCTCTGTAGCAAGTTTTATTCTCTTACCTTTTCCTTCCTAAACGTATCAAGCACCCCCTTTGAAAGTCCTCGTTCACTTAAGAAACTTATCACCTAAAAAAGAAAACAAGGTATATGATGTAACACAGGAATCCCAATTTATACATTTGTTGACATGTTTATAGTTTTAAACATTCCTAAATATGTCCTAATTGGGGGTCTTTTCCATTATTGAAAAGAATGATTACAGCTAAAACTAAGAAAGATAAAGATGTAATTTGCTTGCATGCAGAAAATTTGACTATTAGCTTGAGCTCCAAGTCCTACTTCAGCTACATGCACGAATGACTTGTCGAGTGCAGGAATATACAAATACAACGAATGCGCTCTTTGTTCCGGGATTAGTTTCTATTTTTACAAAACACAAAATAGGATTCAATTACATAAAAATCGTACAGTAAATAAGTTCTCTTCCGTGATAATTACTAAGTACAGTGTAATAAGCTTAGCTTACCTCTTCCACGCTTCGTTCAGCCATGATTTCTCCAAGGACACGTTTCTTGACCACGTGACACAATGACATCAAGAAAGTGTTTCAAACTTTTTCAAAAAAGTGTTTAAACAATTTTTTTTGCAAAAATTGTTTAAAATTATTTTCAAAAAGTGTTTTAATTTTTTTCAAAAAAGTATTTAAAAATTGCTTAAAAAGTTTTTAAATTAAAAAGTGTTTGAGAATCTTTTAAAAAAGTCTTGTTAAAAAATCCTAAAAAAAGTGTTTCAAAATGTTTCAAAAAAGTATTTAAAAATAAATGCTTTAATGAAAAAAGCATATTAAAGAAAAAAAGAAAACTCGAAAATGTTTAAAGCAGTGAGTTTTATTTTAAAGAATGCATATTTTACCGGGAAAAGTGTTTTGAAAAAGGATGGCCCTTAAAGGGCTCCGTACCTAAATCACTTACCGTAGTAAGAAGAAAACACTCCAGCAAATACCTCGTCAAAAACTGGTGTAGTAGTCAGCCACGAAGCATGGCAGGGCAGTTGTTGTATTCGCATATTGTTACAAAGACCACCACTGACAATGCATTTCATGTTATAATCTACATAGATGGCGTATTTCCGGGTTCACCAGTTCGCCATATCGCAAAAATCGAGGCATCGAGATCACAATCAGCCCAGTTTTTCCTCGTTCATCTTCACCACAGGAATCCGTGTTCAAAATAGTGTCGCTGCTCGCTTTTAATTTATTCCAAATAACCGATGACCCTAGATAATGCAGTCAAGTCAGGAGTAAGTGGGGAATACGTATTCCCTACTTGGTAAATAAATACAAAATGCAATGTGATACTTAAACTATTTGGCTTATAAGGCAAAGGAGTCCTTGTGTTCACGATACACGATGTAATCGAGACCTCGCGCTGTTCTATGAAACTACGAAAGCATCTGCTCTTTTCATTTAATAGTTTTTAAAAAAATTTCTTCATCCTTCCCCTTCGGAAATTACAAACCAGGATGACCCCCCTTCTCCTCTGGAATTACTGATTTAACCCCCCCTATCCCTCGGAATTCCAAAATGCCGCCCGTGGTAGGGATATTTTCTGTAACTACCCAAAACCAGATCGCCTCATGTAAGGGCATCCGGTATAATGCTGGATTCCGGATTCCAAATTTTTGAATACAGTTACGGAACCATCAGTAATCAAGAACGGCTTTTGAGCAAAAATTAAAGCCTAATTTAATGTTTTACAGTAAAATTTTAGTGCTCCCTACTGTGGCGTAGCGAGAACCCAGGAAAAGGAAAAATTTGGGGGGGGGGGGGCGCCCATAGTAAAAAGTTGAAAAATATTGAATTGTTAAAGAGGCACTTGGACGAAAATTCGTCATAGTTCAAAACCACTTGAAACTTTCAAAAAATAATCTTTGATAGCTAATTAACAATGTGTGTAAGCGATTTCTTCGTATTCCAACTAGAAGCCTAAAACTTTTACGTTTTTTTTCTCGTCCGCCATTGAAATCGCTGTATCACGGCCAAATGTCATTTCAGTCAGCGGTTTTCCGCATGAGGTTTCTTGTAACGTCATTTACTCAACCACTTCATAGATGCAGCACTTCGACCATACATTTCTTCTTGTAAATCGCTTATGTTTATCTCTTGTTTTATCCGTGTAATCTTAGCGATAGTGGTCTTTTTTACATCTTATTACTTTTAAAACATGGAAAGTCCTCGATTAGGTGGATTTAACTATTCGGAAGAGCTAGAGCCGGTTGCTACTGAAGAGGAGAATGCTGTTTACGAGAGAGAACTTGAGGCAGAACTCGAAGAAGAAGAAATGCTGAGGAAAAAAATTCTCAAAGGAAATACAGCTTAATCAGTGGTAAGAAATGTCTTAGACATAACTGGTGTTAAGCCATGAAACGCAAACCCAAACGTGAGGCTCAAACATTTGTTTTTATTTCGTAGGTACAAGTGCTCCGCTTGTTCACTTAACTTGATTACGAATCAGAAATGTTTTTGCTGTCGTGATATCGACCGTTGTAGGGAGAATTACAAGAAGAACTCCCTTGCATAACAGAACATCCTGGAATTTGGTCCGTATGCCTTGACGAGTGGGTTTTAGAGGCGGCAGCAATTGGTCTCAAGACTCGTAAACGACGAAGTTACGTTGTGATGAGGGATCAAGGGCTATAGTACCAGACTCGCAGTAAGTGCATTGTTTATTACACTTTAAAATGAATAATTGCTAAATACAGAAAAATAACAGTAATATTTTAATTCTTAGATTTTTCAGATCAGTTGCATATCGTTACATGATATGCATAAGTTATGTATAAGCTCTTGAAGTGTGGACGTGTCTTCACAATCTCCGTCTTTTTGCTCATTTTTATCCTAAGTGAAAGCTCCTTTTGCGATTTGGAGTACAACAAGCTGTTCCTAAGTTGGCAGTGTACTACTAAATGTTCTTTTGGATCACATTACTGGATATCTGCGGCAAGGAAACAAGATTTCGATATCTTGAGAACACTGTGTTCAATCGAACTGGATTTAAATATTTATTCTGAGAACAATTGCACCGTTCCCTCTAGTAATCATCCATTGTTCTTAGATTGGAATGCTGCCAACAAAGTTATCAAGGGGCATGCTGTCTGCAGGAATTTGATAAACTTCAGACGCCGTAAGATCAAAAGGCATAAATGCCCGTGCTCGTATTATCCTGGGTCAGTTGCGACATTTCATTTATTACTGATTGGTGATCTTGTGTTTAAACTAAATCCTGGTCCCACAGGAATCAGCCGCATTCCAGTAATTATCTCCACGCGGAATGATCAGGTGAACAGGAATATAACGGGTTTGTCTTGTACTAACAACAGGAATATTGGGAATTTAAT
>JAAAQI020144324.1:0-11585 GCA_011800005.2 Stichodactyla mertensii
TCATCTTTCTTTTCTTTCGCAAAAAAGCAAGTAACCGAAGGCTAGTGCTATTATTATTATTATTATTATTATTATTATTATTATTATTATTATTATTATTGCATTTGGAGTTATTTTTCTTGTTCCTAATAGAAGTATATTTTCATTGGGAACCCAGCCTACAATGTCTCCAGGGCGTAGTTACGTTATGGACAGAACAGCCCGAAGGCGGTCAGGAGCTGGTAGCTCCTGTTAGCGTGCTGGAGAGGTGGGGGGGCATTCTGATGCCTCACTCGTTCTGTCTAAAGGTTTCTATTCATTCCCTCCTGCCCGTATTAGGTCAACATCTAAAGGAAACAAATCCATTCCCAAAGGAGTGGGTGTGCATATAACTACCTACAATTGTAGGTTGTTCCTTTCTGGTACCGCTTGGCCTGCAAATACCGATTCCCATATTAAGACCAAACACAGGATTTTATAGAAGAGCTTTAATAGATATATCAAAGGCCAAAATATTGTATTACAGAAAATTGGAATATCCAATACAGTGAATTGTATCTGTGACCATCGCTATAGTCAGTCAACTTAATACTTAGTTTATTATAACTACATAAACATTGGAAATAATCAGCTTTTTTTCCATCTCCTTAAAATCTCTGTTTATCAAAGTAGCGTGCACTCGGTTGCAAAGCTGTTACTGTTGCTATGGAAACTAGGTTTAGTACTACCTTAATTTTCAACATGGTTAAAAACTATGGTGGGGGCTCTACCACTACTTGACTAAGGGGCCCAAAACAGATCTTGGTGGAACACCTTGATAGAAAAATCACTGGGGAAATTCTAATCTAAACGGGCGCCGGAATAGTCGTGCTTCACATTCCATAAAACCGCTGTTTGCAATGACCACACTCATTTGTACAGGGTTAGCCTCGTTCATAAGTTATCCATAGATACTAGTGAAAGTCCATGGATTTTAAAAGGGATTTGTATTGTTTAATTTGTACATTCTTCGCATTGCCGTTGGTATTTATGAATTATTTGCACTTAAACGAGGCTAACCCTTTACAAATGAATCCGTGGGCAAGTACTACAGCGGTATTACGGAATGCGTAACAGGACTATTTTAGAAACGGGTTTTTTAACTTCCAATGCACATGAGTGTCAGCTATCTTCAAGAACGAAAAAGTATTGTCTAACTTGCAAAACATTTCCCGCAAAAAGTGGGGTTAAGTTTGATTCCCATTTTCGTCTGGCTTTCCTGCATAAAACTAATTTTTTTCTCTAAAGCAATGACTTAGTAGTTCTCGTTATTCCACGCGCTCAAGGTTAGTTACAGGCAACCACGTGATTTGTTGAGGCGGTTGCGGTAGTAATAGGTGATAACTCGAAGAAGCTGCGCTTTCTGATAACTAAGATCTACTTTGTACAGCAATATGAACTTAGAGCCGGCTTCTTTGATTATCAGCTACAGCTACCTTAACAGTTGCTATTAGTTACTGCTTATCGTTCGGCCGGGAGGAAGACAAGACGATTCGTGTCCAAGATATAGATATATATATATTTCTATTTTATATATTTTTATAATTTTACACATTTTTATTACAAAAGAGAAATCAATCGAAAAGGGTCACTGCCAAAAACGACAAATACCTTATAGCCTTGGCGTTTACAAATTCAGCTCAAAATTGTTTATAGTTATGAATAAGGATTTCAAAAAATTGAGAGAATGTCGTATGACGCACGCAATTCGCGCGCAACGCACGCATGACACGCGTGTTCTCATTTTACGGCTTTAGGGCAGTGTACGCACACGGCTTTATCTAGTTATACAAAGAATTTAATAGCCTGTTGCGATAATTTTTTTATTCGAATGCGCGGGCACACGTCCTACTGGGCAGTTGATGCGCTTTATTACGTTAATAGATAATAGGAAAAAAGGGACAAAAATCACCTCATTTCTCTTCCTGCCGGCACAAAACTCCACGAAAATACCGAAAATTTAAGAAAAAACTACTGCATTTTTTACTTTTGAACGACACAAGAAAACAGTTAACAGCAAATACCCTAATAATAATTATAATAATAATAATAAACATTAATAGATATTAATAATAACACAAATACATCGACATTGATATAATAATATTATATATATAAAACTACCTTGCAAACGCGCTGGACCAAAAGACAAAGGCAACCCACTCACATTTCTAAGTACAAAATAACCATTAAATGTTACTAGTCGGTAAGTTGCAAGCCCACTTTGGCAGAGCGCGTTTAAATCTTTTGTTAGCTATTTAAGATCTTATTCGTTGCTTCCTTTTTTGTCTTAGTAAATTGAATATAAACAAATATATCTACACGACTAATCATAAAGATCTCCATCAACACATCGAGGCAACAATACACTTGGCCCTACCCCTCTTAGACGTACAAAAGAGACACTTAACGGGGGTAGGGACCTTGACAAAAATAACTGTAGCTGCCTCTGTAACGAGTTGATTAGGTTTATTATTTTTTCCTGGATATCGGCCAATTCAAAGAACACTAAATACCTAGTTAGGCTTTGTTTTTATAGATATTGTTATGTATATATATATAATATATATATATATTCTTCTGGAGGTCTTGCTAAGGTCACGTGGGAGGCTTCGATAACTTACTTATAACTCGAATCAATGCACCGTTTTCATCTTTTAGTCGTTGGTTCTCTGCTTTCAAGTCATTTAATTGCTGGTAAAGAAAGATTCAGATGTGAGCAATACTGTTATCAGTAGAACTATTATTATCATCGTTGTCGTCATTATCATCATCATCATCATTTATAAGGATTTTTCTTCATTTTCATCATCATTAGCTTCGCCTATTCCTGTTTATGTTAGACTCACCTTCAGATCTTCAGTTAATTGAGTAAGTTTTTGCTCTAGTTTTTCTTTTTCCTGAAAATACAATATGAATCAAAGTTAGTAAGAGGCAGCACAGCAAAACACGGTACTATAAAACAGCAAAGTACCACAGAACAGCAAAGCAAAGTATAGTACAGCAAGCAACAAAGCTAAGTACAGTACAGTACGGCTTAGCACAGCATAACATAGAAAATACAGCAAACCGCGGTAAAGCAAAGGACTGTACTTCAAAGCACAGCACAGTATAAAATAGCAAAATACAGCAAAGTACAGCACAGAAAAACATAGTAAAGCAAAGGACAGCACAGGAAACCACAGTAAAGCAAAGCACAACAAAATACATTGCAGTATAGCACACCACTCAATAGCATAGTACACCATATAACAGCATAGCACAGCTTATCATTGAATAACTTAACACAGTGAACACAGGACCGAGCACACCATCTATTACTGCATAAGGGTAGAATCATTAGAGTGCAAGGTAAACCCACCGTATTCCGTACCTGCATAGTAGTCTCTAGTTTCACTTTGTATTGTTGTATCTCTATATGGGCTTCTTGTAATTGGGCTTGTAGTTTTTTGGGATCGGTCTCGGTAACTCGTATAGTATTGTCCTGTTAGAAATATCAGGTCATGTGACAATCAGTATTTTAATACTCGTATGAGTGGGGAAATACGGGAAATTCGTAAACGTACTGAGGCCGCACCGTAACCGTAACTACACGTTGTGATTACAATGGGAAGTCATTTCAGTGTTACGGCATGTCGTACCGTGTACATGCTGTAAGTCAGTACCGTGCGTTTGACTCATACGAAAACCATTCTTATGGGAAGCCATTTCAGTGTTACTGTATACCGTACCGTGTACGTGCTGTAAGTCAGTACCGTACGTTTCCCACTCGTACGAAAACCGCTCTATATGGAACGTAGTTTAGGTCACGTTTCCGAAGTCCAAGGGAAATCTGGGGGTGAACTCGTACCGACCAAAGAAAATCCCCACAATCCTTTGCGGTAGGAGCTCGTTCCCATTCTTGTCTTGGAATCTGGGAAGGTGGATTCACTGATAACGCTTTTCGCAGATCGCGGGACTAAACGCAATTAATAATACAAAAGTTGTTAGGTTATAATACCATACCTTGGCTGTACTGAGAGGGACGCGTGACTCCGTACCTGCTCCCGTACCCGTAGCCGTACCTCTGCAAGAAGATATGGCACCATGTTAAAAAAAACATTTAGATAACTGAATTCTAAATTGCACCCTATTCTACAACTGCATCAAAAACTATTCTATTTTTCCTGTACTTTTCTCTGTGTTTTACCGTGCATATTCCCTAGTCACAAGAAAATTAATTGTGCTTTTTTTAAATTTTAATGATATAGTATCGAGCGTGAAACAAAGATGATTTACGGATCTTTTTAAAATTATGCATTTACGAGCTACATCTGTTATAGGATTTTTTTTGTGAAATGAAAAAAATGAAATGAAAAAATGAAAAATGAAAAAAATGAAAAAATGAAAGAGGTGTGTTTGTTACCTTGATCCTCGTGTCCTGTCCGAAGTCTGTATACGAAAATGAAAATGAGCAAATGGGTTCGTAGGGTTGAACATACGTACAAGGGGACGACTGACAAAATATTTCTCCCAACTCGAACGTCATTGATAAAGATACAGTCGTTTTCATCTAAGATTGAACACATGACACTAAGACATGTTCTGTTTCGGCGTTAAAACTTCAAAGTTTTAGCCACCAAACTTCAATGTTTCTCACGCTCTCTCTCACGTGCAAGTACGATTCTCTAAATAAATTCAATTTATCGAGTTTCTAGACTTGCTTTTGCATATTTTCTGAGAGTACCACTCCATGCTGACGTTTTCCCATGTATATGGCAGTAGTTTTTTCGAAATATCGTTAAAGTGATTCTAAACTTTGAAGTTTAACGGTCAAACATTGAAGTTTGGCGGCTAAAACTTTGAAGTTTTAACGGCGGGACAGAACATGTCTTAGTGTCATGTGGTCATTCTTAGATGCAAAGGACTGTCATTCCCACTAGAACTATTATCATCACCACCACCACCACCATCATTGACTACCATAATCAACACTACCCCCACCACCACCCTCATTTCATCATCATCATCGTCATCGTCGTCGTCGTCGTAATGGGAACTGTAACAAGTTCTGCATAATGGCTGCTAGGTGTAGTATGTATTCTACCTTGGAAGAGTCGTCAGAAGAGTCTCTGTCATGTCTCATTCTTCTGCTATAATAGGAGGGCTTCTCTTCAACCTCTTCATTTGCCTTGGCGTTCTTCAAGGCCTCTTTAGCCTCCTTTGAGGAGTCTTCACTCTTTACGATAAAACAGAAACAGATACACAATGGTTATGGAGGTTACTGTGATGTTAATCACGATATTAGCAGTGCTTAGGATGGTTGGTTAGAATTATAATATATAATAGGTTTAAGGTGATAATGATGACGGTGTAAATTATATTGCAATGGAATGATGCTGATGGAGAGCTGCTAACGACGATGGTGATGATGATGATGGCGTTGTTGATGATGTTGATGGTGGTGGTGATGATGATAATGATGGTGATGATGACGATGAGATGAAAATTATATTGTCAGTGGATAAGTTAACAGGTGATAACAAGGGATCACAAGCAGTAATGAAGAGCCAGAGGTAATGATCATAAAGGCGACAGTCAAAATGAACCCTACTCAAACACCAAATGTTTCTACAAAAGCTGACGATGACGATGCATATTCAAACTGACGGTACTCGTAGAAACGAAATGAATGATAGGTAGCCCGAGTGATCACGCAGTGACACACGATTACATACGTACAAAATGTCCGTAGATGTATGAAGTAATGTTGATTGGAGTTCACGAGTGGTCCTAATGACGCTCCTTGCGACGATAACACACGCACGAAAAAGTGAGAAATGAAAGTGTGTGAACAAAACGAGATATGGGTAGCCTTAGTAATCACGCTTTCGACACGGAGATGTTAGTCACACGGAATTAAAGATAACTCGCACAGATATCTAATTGCTTGATTGGTATAGCATTAGTCAATACATCAAATCAGCCTTGGTTAAGGTAAAAGTCACGGACAAAAGTGCCGTGTTCGTTTGACCAGTGTAACAACATCAGAGCTGAAACTCTGGTTAAGAAGGGCTGGCCTATTTCTAGACCATAATCCTCTCTGCTGAAGAACAAACTCCTCCCCCACCCCTTTCCCCTCTCTAAGACCAACGTCAAACCAACACTGCTCTGAATGCCTCAGAAGAATGAAGGTACAACGTGTTGGAAGTGCGTTTTTTTACCAGCACAGCTTATTTTAAGAATTACTTCATTATCTACCTAACCAGTCTTTGCCTATGTCTGTTGGTTAGAGGTTGGTTAAGACTCGGACACACGATGCAACGTTGGTTTTAACGGGGAAATCGCACCGTGTGTCCACCCGTGCAACTGTTGCGCGCGACGTTGCAAAAGTAGAACTCGTTTCTACTTCAGAGACGCCGCCGGCGACGTCGCGCGCAAAAGTTGCACGCGTGGACACACGGTGCGATTTCCACACATCGTATCCCGAGCTCTTAGACGTTCTGTTGGTCGCCGGTGACAATGACCAAGTTCGAATAATTTATCGATTTTTTCCGATAACGCGATAAAGAAACGATGAAAACTCGCCAATAAAATAGCCGACACGCACGAACTAACGACTCTGACTTTTTCGATTTGATTTGTTTTGCAAAGAATAAAATTTAGGAAAGCCTTGAAGCCCAAATAAAATCGAGAAACAAATATTCCCGCTTAACGCAGCAAATGAGCAGAAGATAACGTGTCACATGGCGATCGTATCAAAACTATCGAGGAAACTTCCTCATGATGGATTACAGTTTTCATTTTTCCGTCTCGTGATTTCATGTATCTCAAAACTGGACTCGAAACAATTTCTGTACATATGTAATCCTTTTGAATAAAATATCTCCCTCCCTGGTTTTATTTATTCTTTCATGTTTATGCAATTATTTTCTTCGGAATGAATATTGTAAATATAAATGGAAGAAAGCCTAATGTGATTTCTGAATGAGTTGTACAGACTTGATTGAAAATACAATGACACTGATTTTCGCCGACAGTAACGTGTACAACGTGCAGTAGTACGCAACCTCGAAGAGAAAGAACAAGCAAATGAAGCGAAGAAAAGCAAATTCAAAAAATACATATACTCACAGGATAAAATGGACTACTTAGAAAGCAAAAAGTTTTTAAAAGTGCAAAGTGCAAAGTGCAAAATAGTTCGGAAGAGGCAAAGTTTCTTCAAGTAATAACTATGTCATGCTCTTATAACTGATTTTAATCTCAGTTAAGCCCAAGGTTTGAGGAGAAAGTTCTGGGATTAGAGGAAAGCACGCCAATCTAACGCGCCACCATCGCGGAGACTATAGCAATAAAAGCCCAGCCATTCCCGTCTAGTAGACGCAAGATAACGCAACTCTACGTAAGAAACATACGGTACATGGCGCTACATTGAAACACTGTGATTGGTGCGTAACAGGGTATATGGTGGCTTCTGATTGGATGACAGTGTCAGTTTCACT
Source organism: Stichodactyla mertensii (assembly GCA_011800005.2). NCBI lineage: Eukaryota > Metazoa > Cnidaria > Anthozoa > Actiniaria > Stichodactylidae > Stichodactyla > Stichodactyla mertensii. The sequence continues at coordinate 7,500 of JAAAQI020144324.1, forward strand.
TTGCGCTTTCCGATTGCTTGACAGCACTTATGTATCGCTTTCCGATTGGTTAACTTTGGCAGTGTATATCGTGCTTTCTGATTGGTTCAGGTTGCAGTATATATAACGTTTTCTGATTGGCTCAAAGCCAATGGAATTTCAAAAACAGTTTTACCTCTAATAACATGACCAAAACTTTCTCACCAACTCAGATAATCTAGATTTGTTAACATAATGGAAAAATCCACGAGGGGGTTATGACACAGCTATCAAATGAAGGTACTAAGGCTCCCCCCTGGTGGTTAGGGTGGAGGCGTTACCTCTTCAGGTGGCATATAAGCAACACCAGTACCGCGTCGATCTTCTCTTAATCTCCTTGGTCTTCGGCCATGGGTTATAGTCACGTCAGTTTCCTTCTTTTCTTTTAATCTTTCGCTCTCTAATTCTGTCTCTTTCTTACCCAATATTCCTTGTTCTCTCACCTTTTGTTCTCTTTCTTTCTCTCTTTCCCTGAAGCGTGCCCTAAAGCTCGGTACCTCTTTTTCTTTTTCTTTCTCCTTTTCCCGCTCTTTTCGTTCCTTTTCCCTCTCGCGTTCTTTTTCGAGAGCCTTTTCCTTTTCTTCTTTTTCGCGCTGTTCACGTTCTCGTTCTCTTTCCAGTCGTTTTCTCCTCCATGTTGACATCTCTCCCTCTTCGTTTTCTTTATTCTGCTCCAGGCGGCCTTTCTTTGCGGACACCATGTCTTCGCTCTTGTCAGTGGTGGTTCCTGTTAGTCTACTTCTGCGCGACTGGTATTCTGAACTTGGATTGGAGGAATCCTGAGAGAAAAATGAATAAGAGATGAATGAAAAATGAGAAAAGAATGGCTAGGACAATATGATAGATGGAGAAAGACTGATGGTGGTAGGGGAAAAGGGATATAGATTTATGAATGAATGAATGGGATGGATGGGTGGACGGACAACGTTGCCAGGTTGGTTTAAAGTCTTAGATATTCGGCGCTATTGAAATTCCATTGCGCATCTCTGGTTAAAATTTTCTATTTTGGTCTAATACTGACATGTTACCCCAGCTACCAGCTACAGCACATACCAAGACATACCAGCCAGACAATGCTAACAGAATGATACAAAACTCTGTAATAAAAAGGTCGCTTATCGATGGTTCATCCACCTTAAATTTTATTCTACAGATCTTTGGAATAGTGCTATGAATCGATTCGCCCATTAATCTGGTCGACTCAATAATGCGACCGCGATTCGGTGCTGTTGTGTGAATGAGAATCTTGATGCCCTCAAAACCATTTAATCAAAAACAAGGACTTTGAAGATATAGGTAAGCAACTGAGGGTCTTTTACATTGGCTGTCTCTCACAGCACGCTACAATCCCTAAACCAAACCACCAGACGGACACCACCTCTATAATGCGACCAGACGCCTTCTAGTCCGACCACTTGCCCTCTTCCTTTTTACTGACAAAATTTAAAAAAAGTGTTTTGTTGTCCGTCTTTAACAACTATTCATCACTTGGATTCAATAAAAGAATTATTTTGTATGAATTTTTATAAAAATGTACTGTGTAGTCTGATTAAGAATAACTGATTAACTCTTCTCAATTGGTCATTTTTTTGTGGCGATTATCTTTAGACAAGAATTCTACAAGCTAGAAGCTGTGCGAGGTTATTTAATCCAAGGATATAATAGTTAGTAAAAAATCCATTAAGAGCTTCGCGTATTATTTCCCGAGTGAAGGAAGAATGTAATGTCAACCCACGCACATAATTCTGGATGTTTGTGGAACAACTGATCCTGGCATGATTGCCTTCACAGGAATGAAGGCCTGCTACACACGGTCAATGATAACTAAATATAGCAGGCATAGGCCTTGATAGCAAAACAAATGAAACAAGGCATCCCCAAGGCATCATTGCCCACATACTGAAGTTCCGGCCTTCAATAGTCAACGACTGCCAAAGACAGTAAACATAGACCTTGATAGCAAATCAAGGAATATTAAGATAAGACTGGGAATAAATCAACAATTAAATTGCTAAAGTTATTTGCAAACATTCCTAAAGATTAGTGTCTCATTTGGTACATGTACAAGCAAGATGTTCAAATCTTCAATAAACCATTTTGTGTGTACTTATATAAACATTCCTGTCGATAATTAGGTCTATGGACACGCAAAAATGTTAATAGCCGCCTCTAAGGCAAACAAAGGATCAAAAGAATGACGTTATTTGGATCAACGCGTAGCGAATCAAGAGTACCACTGCAAACAATGACTCGTCGGAGGCTAGAACAACAATCAAAACTTTTACAAACATTTCTACCAGCTGAATTGGTTTTATATTGACCGAGCGCGATTCCCACGGACTTTTCCAGTTGTGTTTATATTAGCAATCAACAGAGGATGTTAGTATTTCATTATCATAGTAATCTAGTAAGACAAAAATAAGCAATAATAATAAAGATTAAGAAAAGACGCAGTCATTTAGAAGTATTCAATAAATGTTCTGGTTTTTTACCGTCGATTTGGAGTGTCTGTAGCTGTGTCTGTGGTAAATTTAAAGATCACTACGGTTGTAGTTAGGAAACAATGTGTCTGTAAGTTGCTGGTGACGATACAAAGATCATATGACAATGACAATGCACAGAAAAGATGTTTTCTCCAAAAAAGTCCACAAGGACTAGAAAAACATCACGATCTCCTCTCGAACTTGATTCCTATTTTATGGTACAAGCTACTAACTTTTAGGACGAAGTCAGCGCGTGTAATTTCCAATAGCTGCATTCTTGACGCAAACAAAATTTTCGCGGAACTAAATATTTTCCATTTTTTCTTAAAATCTCAACCTTAGAAGCTGAAAACCATGCTGGTTTTGTAATTTGTTATTGGATTTTTTTATGTAAAGTCTTTTTGCAGTGCAACAAAGGCTCTAGGATGCGATGGCGGGCTTTAACAGACAAGAATCCATCGACGCTAGTATAGTGGATAAATATTGCATATGATGAATCTAGGATACGACAGCCGATGCATTATGCACTACCTCATGTCTGTAGCTCCTCTTCGAGTCGGTTGAGCCGCCGGACAAACGATCACGAGGTAATTTCCTTGAGTAAGACATGTCGACAGAACTCACGACAAACACAAGCGAACCGCCAGCAACGAAAAGAGTAGAATCTTTGTGGTATTCGGTCGAACAATACAGTTCTACGGAGTTAGGTTTCAGCTATGTCTCAAGTCGTTAGGGGGCTTATTCAGCCAACCATATCAACTCTGATGACAGAGAGTAACTCAAAGGTCAAGCTAGGCTTACGCCTGTATGATGACAGGCAAGGAGATTCAAGAGAGCTCCACTGGAAGACAGTGATGTCAAAATCTGTCCATGTTGGAGTTAATTTACCAGGTGGAAATCATTATAAACACAACCTAATGACACCCTGTCACGACTTGGGGCGCCTTACGACGGCTTACCGTTGTACGTGCTTTAGTTTTTGTTAAGAACAACTGCTCGATAGGAGGTCAATAAACACGACATTGAACCGCATCGCGATCACAAAAAGGATTCCCTTTTTCAGCGAGTGGGCAGACAGTTGAACCGTGAATATGACATTTTTCTAAATCCACAACTAGCTATGAAAATGACATGAAAAGGAGCACGAATTTATATTTAGAAAGAAAAAGAGAGAAAAATACCCCAGCATTCACCTTCATTTCAAGCCAAACTTCACGCAATTTCACATTTAAACATTTTGCGCCTATATATATATATATAAATAAATATATATATAAATAACAGGCTTGTAGGGATGAACTTGTAGTTTGTTTTTTTCTTCCACAATATATACTTCGCTCTACTTCTATGTATTGAGCACTGTTCTACGAAAATCAAATTTTACACTTTATACTATCAGTATATATATATATATATCAGTTTACTATTTTGATGAAGGCCAAATGGCCGAAACGTCCTATTAAACAGTATTTAGTTACAAGTTCATCGTCTTGGCTTTCTCTTTATTCTACTTATATATATATATATATATAAATGTGGTGGTAGAGTCTACCTTGGCATAAAGTGCTCAATGCTGTGGTAGCAG
>JAAAQI020144346.1:0-26863 GCA_011800005.2 Stichodactyla mertensii
TTTTTGGGTCATTCAACAAGTCACTTCACATAGAATCAATTCTGAGAATATTGCAAAATGGGTTATATGCACTTTAACGTGGGTGGTAGAAGAATGAATGGGCTAGATATCAATGATGGTAATATTCTATAATAAAGTTCTCTTTAATTATTAAAGTATTAATCATGAAAAAATCTTCAAATCATAATTAACAATTATGACCCAAGCATCTGTAGTGGAAGGAAGCCTTTTCCAGGAGGAAAATTATTATAATCTTTTTTTTTTGTGTGTTTTTTTTTATTCAATACCTTTATTGTTTACATACATACATACATACATACATACTTTATTTGTAACAAGGTTAAGGTATGGCAGCTTTCGCTGATGTGGACCTCCTATCTACTACAATACAAACTAAAAATATGAGTAAAATTTAAAATCTACCCCTAACTTTAAAATATTAAATTAATAATAACTTAATTAAATTAAATATCCTATATAATCATACTAAACATTCTCAAAATATAACTTAGAATTAATTATTTCTATAAAATTCAATTCTAGAAATATATATAAAAAAAAGCACTCAAGTGTGTTATGAACCTATCAGTGTTAAGCCGGCAGGGAAAGATGGCCTAGGATACAATTCTTTTGCAGAATTCTCAGTCAAATTCTCTTCTCTGGGGCTAAATGATGATTCAAATGTCATGAAAGTTTGTCTATTTGTTTTCATACATATATATTCTATGAAAGTGTTAGGTCAAAATCTCAGCCTACGGGAGACATCAGTCAAATACTCTCCAAGTGGTATTTGTTTGGGTCTCTAATAATAAATAGGTTTTCTTTAATAATTGTGATAATATTAATTTTATTCCTTGTTACTTATAGGTTGACTGTACTGAGAAAGGAAAAGAATCGTGTAATAAATATGGAGTTAGTGGATACCCAACACTAAAAATATTCAAAAATGGAGAATTTTCAAAGGAGTATGATGGTCCAAGAGAGTCAAGTGAGTGCTCAAGCTCAGTAGATATTATTTTGCAGCTGAGCATGGTATTGCATAAGACAGTCACCCCTTCTCTTATAAGTCCTGGATCTGTGCCTGATCTTGTTTACCATCTTACTACCAGAATATATTTTTAAAACTTTCTTATTTTGTTGACTTTATAATTATTTTTGAATGGGTAAGCAGCTATTGTTAAATGCTTTCCAACCCCTGTGAAATATTAAAAATCCCGGTAAATATTGATATGACATAATCACAAACCAGTCTACACATGTAAGACTCTGCATCCATCTGTATTACATTAGGTATGAATGTTTATATGTTACTTTGTAGAGGGCATTGTTAAATATATGATGAAGCAGGCAGGACCAAGCTCCAAAGGTAACAAGATACTAAACAAATTAATGAATCATTTCTTTTTTATGAAGAGATTCTTATTATAAATTACCTACACGAAGGTTTGACAAATTTTTGATAAAAAGAAGAAATAAAAGACAGCTTTTGTTATTTATTGACTAACAGGCTGCTATGGCAACATAATATAGCAATAAGTTCTAAAAGTTTTGTAAAATCCTGTACAAAGTTCTCTTAATTTGTATTTCTACTAAAAAAATGTTTTGTTAGTTTATGTTTTTCTTTTCAACAAATGTTTGTAATTTTTAGAGCTTGTTGAGATGAATGACATGCAGACGGTTGTGGAAAGCAAGGATGCCATTGTAGTAGGTGAGAACAGTGATGATGTGTTATTCATTGCACTCAGGGTTTGTGCAGTCTCAACAAGCCTTGAATTTGGCTCCTATGTGAATTTGTCTATGTTATTGTTTCCAGGGGGCTAGAAGTAGAGGAAATACCATAATCATTTATTGCTAATTTAGTACTCCTTAATATGTTATTTTGTTGCATTTCAGGGTTCTTTGCTGGTGGAGATGATGACTTAAGGACTGCATTTATGACAACTGCTAACGAGTTGAGGGACAGTTATAAGTTTGCACATACAACCAACACTGACATTATGGAGAAATTCCAACATAAAGAGTAAGTGCTATTGTCTATTCTTGGAATTATTTTCAATAGTTGTAGAAGAAAGTTGGGTGGCAAGGGTTGCATAGCAGTAAAACTTTTGCCTTGCACCATTGTGGGTCCAACGGGTTGGGTTGCTGGTTCAAGCCCTGCAGATACTACATGTGAGTAGAGTTTGTTAGATGTATTGTTCTCTCTCTTGCCATGAGGGTTTTTCTCCAGGTTCTCCAGTCTTCCTCCCTCTGTAAAGTTGAGTGTTGAGTGTTGTATGCTAAAAACAGTTAATGTAGTGGTAGTGTGTGTAAGTGCCTCCAATTAGTGTGAAAGCACTAGAACAACTAGACAAGAGGCTTATTTCTATTTATACTTTTTGATATATCCTTAGGGGATATAGATTTTTTATTAGGATTTACACATGAGCCAGTGCATAACTCTCATTCAGAGAGAAATCAAATTGACTTCATGTGCTTTTACTTACACATTTTGTGTTAGATGTCTTCAATAAGTACACATTTTGTTTCTTCAACAGTGAGATCGTAATATATAGACCTTCTCGTTTGCACACAAAACTGGAGTCACCCACAGAGGTGTACACTGGGGCTGCTGATGATTTCTACATTAAGAAGTTCTTGAAAGCCAAGGTTCATGGTTTAGTTGGTCACATGACACAAGAAAATCAAGACCAGTTTCAAATGCCGTTATGCACAGTGTATTACAAGGTGGATTATACACTAAACCCTAAAGGTACATTAAGACAGTGAGTTATGTTCTTGTAAAATAGTGTTCATAAGAGACTTCCTGGTTGTCAGGGGGTCCTAAACTGCTTCCAGGGGGTACATGTATGGTTATTAACAAGCCTTACGTCATTTCATATACACCTAATTCAAAAACATTGTCCAAGCCAAGACCACAAGGCAGTAATTACAAGGCAGTAATTCAGTAATTCATCCATTTAGATGTGGTCATTTTAGTCCTTTTACAATGGTGGGCTGCAATGCTTCCCAAGATCAAATGTGTGTCCGAAAACTCAGTTAATATCCTGACTACAGATGTTTGCTTTTGGCCTCAGTCTTGTGCTTGTTGCTTTTGGCTGTGACATTTTTTGAAATAGGTGTAAATAAAGTTATAGAGCTGAGTGTTTATGGATGGCTATGTACCTCTTATTAGTAATCTTTAACTAATATTATGAACCCCACTTTTTAACAGGAAGCAACTATTGGCGTAATAGAGTCATGAAAGTTGCCAATGCTTTCAAAGATGCTAAAGTGATGAATTATGCTATTGCAAATGGCTATGATTTTCCCAGTGTTTTGGAAAGTTTTGGCATTCAACCTAAAGATGATCCCATTGCTGTTATAAAAAATGAAGTGGGAGACAAATTTGTCATGAAAGAGAAATTTGGGTATGTATTTTGTCACCTCATTTCTCCACTTTTACCTTGTTGTTCCTTTGCTTGCATTGTACTCCTGATTACAAAACAAGTTAACATTGATACAGCAAAGTCGCTGGACCCACTGCTTTTACTCAGTGAAAGCCCCCATATACAGAATCCCTTGGGACTTATTTTCTGTTGTCATTCCACCCAGTGTTGACACCTTCAAGCAATTTATGCAAGATTATTTTGATGGTAAAATCAAGTCATATATCAAATCAGAAGACGTACCTGAGACAAATGATGGCCCAGTCAAGGTTGGTTTTTTCCTGTTTTCTGGTTATTGATGATGATGATAACAATGGTAATGGTGGTGGTGATGATGGTGGGTGGTAGTCATGAGGATGGACTGTGATGGTGGTGATTAGAGAATAAGTGTGTTGTTGTTGTCTCTAATGCTGCTATTGTTAATTCTAACATAAGGGTGCATACATATATACATGCAGCTGGTGATGTTGAGATACTAGATGCAAGACGTCCTCAGCAGCATGTAATAACAGTGATGCCAGCAGTGTATATCATTTATTTATTCATTTCGTCTAGGTTGTCGTTGGTACAACATTTAAAGAAATTGTTGATGACCCAACCAAAGATGTTCTGGTAGAGTTTTATGCCCCTTGGTGTGGCCACTGTAAATCACTTGAACCCAAATACAATGAACTTGGAGAGAAGTTTAAGGATGTAAAAGATATAGTGATTGCAAAAATGGATGCTACAGCTAATGATGTACCAAGCCCGTACCAAGTACAAGGGTAAGTGACTCTAGGGGCTAAGTGTTGCTTGGTTGGTTAGTGTGGTGCCTGCTAAGCAAGAGGTCTGTAGTTTGATCCTCAGTGACCTCACACACTTGTTTTAAGGAGCAAGTGTGGCTTGGTTGGTTAGTGTGCTCCCTGCTAAGTAAGAGGTCTGTAGTTTGATTCTCAGTGACCTCACACACTTGTTTTAAGGAGCAAGTGTGTCTTGGTTGGTTAATGTGCTGCCTGCTAAGCAAGAGGTCTGTAGTTTGATCTTCCATGACCTCACACACTTGTTTTAAGGAGCAAGTGTGGCTTGTTTGGTTAGTGTGCTGCCTGCTAAGCAAGAGGTCTGTAGTTTGATCCTCAGTGACCTCACACACTTGTTTTAATGAGCAAGTGTTGCTTGGTTGGTTAGTGTACTGCCTGCTTAGCAAGAGGTCTGTAGTTTGATCTTCCATGACCTCACACACACTTGTTCCAAGAAGCTATTCCATTTTAAGTTGTTGGTCGGTGCAGTGTCTCATAAGTTCCAAATCTGTCGGTTCTCCAATGATCTTGCAGAATGTTTTTCAACTTCTCTCTAAAGGCAATTTCTCTCATCCCTTCCCACTTCTCTAATCCCTTCCCACTTCTCTCATCCCTGTCAATTTAAATTTGAACTTGATAGATATGGGATAGGAGTACTCAATACTGCACGCATTCTAGATGGATCCCAGTATCAACTGGGATTCCAAACCATTACCTTGGTGATCAAAAATTTGTCAAAAACAATAAATTTTTAAATTTTTAATTAATTTTTTGTTTAGATTCCCAACATTGTACTGGGCACCGATGAACAACAAAAAGAATCCCGAAAAGTATTCTGGAGGAAGAGAAGTTTCTGATTTCGTAGATTTTATCAAAAATAAATCAACCAATCCTTTTACTTTAGAAGAGAAAAAGAAGTCCAAAAAATCTAAGAAAGCTAAGGAAGAATTGTAATAAACTGGAAGAATGAATGTTTTTCTTAGTTCAAAGCACTTGCGTTTCTGTAATTGTGCAATAAACTTTTGTTAAAAAGCTTTTCCAATCTTAGTTGGTTGTCTGTCTTTGCTAAGTACTGTAGAATCTCGAAACCAGAAAAATATATTTTCCAAGACCTTTTTTCTTGGGGAAACTAAAAATAAACGCGATGTTGATGATGCTCATTCACCGACTATTCACATCTTTGTAAGAAGGATTGGAGACGGATTGATGATCATGAAAACGAGGAAAGTTGTGCAAAAGATAAAACAAATGAAAACTAAATGAAACTGGGGCGAAACAATCAATCTTGTTCTAGTTAATTCGTTAACTTGTTTCGCTACATCTTTTAGTTTAGGACAACTGGTCTTTGTTGTCGCGTTTTATCGATAACAATCTCATTTGTCTTTGAGTAAGAGAGAGTGAGAGTGTATACTCGTAGCTCGTTAATACAGTGTAGATTTGGCGTGCGGTAAAGTTGGTGGGAAATCAACGCAAGACGAAAGTGAGGGTAAACTTTGATTATAATATTATGTGAAAATGTTAGCAATATAGTCTCAGAAACGAGGATGAATAAATTTAATGGTTTTCATATGTGACGTAATGCAAACATTGATAAGGCTGGTAATTATTTATCGAGAGGGGGGGGCTGGTGCAAATGGAAAAGTGTCTTGCACAGATTTTAATGGCCCCACCCCCCTTTCCACATACATTCTCTTAAAACATTTTCCACAAAGCTTGCATGAAAATATATGACCCCCCATATTTGCACCAGCCCACTCCCCCCCTCGATAAATAATGACCAGTCCCTAATATGATGCAATTTTCTCGGCGCACCGAAAAATAAACTAAAACCACCTTATTGGTATCCCTGTGATGGCTATCAGCTCATAAATAAATTAATTTTGGTGAGTAATTTTGCGCGCATGATTTTTTAATTCGCACGGGAATGCATGGTGTGAATTGTGTGCGCTTTAATCCATTTTTTTAAAGAAAAATTCTTTGACTCATTTGAATGCTGATTTCGGTCGAAACGGGTCACAGAAGTATCCACAAACACCACAGTAATTCTACAACTAAAAGAGAGAGCCAAGGTAAGGCCACTGTATTGAGCTAGCAATAGTTTTCTTTACAGAAAGGTCAAGAAGGCAATTGGACAGTTTTGAAGCGCATTTGGTTGAGTTAGCTTTTTCATCACCAGTTCTCTCTTTGTTCACATCAATATTTTAACGGTAAGAGTTATTAGCATTTGAGTTAGGGAAGTTCACTAGAACTGACGGATATCGATACGCGTGTCTTGCGCGCTCAAGACGTCAGTGCGCACTGAGTTACGATACAAAGAAGAGGAATTTTAGATTTCACTCTACTTACAAATGCATAATGTATTTCATTTATGTATCTAATCATGATCCAATTGTATCATAAAAACTATACGTCTCTCCGAAATTCAAAGGAAAACTGGGAGAGAACTCGTGCCGCATAGGATTGTGGAGCTGATTTTCATTCCCAGTCCTACCCATATTCCTCTACGCCAAACCATGAGTTTTTTGACGACGCGAAATTCTCTTTTTTGAAATAATTTCTTTCCTTATAAATATTACCTTAGCAAATTACGCAAATACACATAAAGGAATTTCTTCGTAACAATGTTTGACTATAGTTGTGTAAACGTTGTTTCATGTAAGATTATGTCTGCTGCCTCAGTCACATATCTTTTACTGTCGCTGATAGCTGTCATCTGTATTGATATTATAATGTCTTTGTCAAGTGCCTCTTGGTTAACTCAACATATCGATCTGACGAGACATGACAAGACAAAAACTTGACGAATGAATTCACTAGGAACTAGTTTGACATTTCATTCAGTGGAAAATCAATTAAAGGTCTTTCAAATGAATTACATGTTGATTGGTTAGAAATACAGAAGGAATTTTCGAAAGTATGGAAATGAAGTGACAGGTTTTGATACTTAGGGTTAAAAGTGTTGCGTTAATTTGGAGTGTGAAGAAAATATGCAAAAAGAACTAATCTGAATGAACCAATCAGAGCAAAGAAAGTAATTGCCACAGGCATCCCGCAGCTTGAAAAAAAGTGGGCGAAAAGAACCTGCTGACACATCCCAATTAACACAGGTATCTCAATCCGAGGATCATTATCTGAGGAATTTCAAGGTATGAATAGAAAATAGAATTAAAATTTCTATTCTTTGTTACCACAGGAATCCCAGACAACTTGAAAAATATTAGCTTTACTAGATGCATTTGTGAAAATAGCCAAACAGCCAATAAGGAGAATGAACTTGATTCTGTGTATCCCATGATGCCTGTATGGAAATGATCTTTTTATCAACCAATTAGGAAGGTCCTGAATACCACAGGTATTCCATAGCCTGGAAAAAGCATGTGCTCAATTTAAGCAACTGTCAGGTTGGTATTTGTGTGTATAGGAATCAGTGATGTACAAGAACGTACAAGTTAAGCTCACAGCTTACTGAAACATCAACAAGACTGCCTGACAAAATATATGTCACATCCTGACAAAATTGTTGATATGTGAATGACAACAGTTCCAGCACCTGTCAATACTGACCTGTGAAGTTCACTCATTTCACAAGTTTGCTCAGCTTCTGTACTTGTCGATGCTTGATGTCAGTCTTCGGTCATATATTCGTTTTTTCCGAACTATTTAATCAAACAGCTGGTTGTAAGGTTTGGTATGTCCATAACAAAAACTGACATTCGTATCATCAAGACACCACCACCTCTACTATATAGGATTCACATGAACGCCTTTAAGGTTTCAGTCCACTCTGGTGATTACTATGACAACTATAAAATGTCATTTGCGTTTGCTATAGCATTGGGTGATAAGGTTTTATTTATCTTTTAAGACTGAACGAGAAAATGCCAGTCTTATTTTGGGATCAAATTCTCTGTTTATGATGTATTTTTAATTTTACTCTAATAACTCAAATAGCATGTAGTTGTGAATGCGACTAGGACTTGAAAAAATGATGACTATAAATGATTTTTCTTTTTCTGATAAGATGGTCCGGCGATTGATTTGCTGGAAGGAGATGGCGCTCAGTGCGCATGTCTAAAAAGACACGATCACGTGGTACTCGGCCGGCGTGTAGTTCACAAAGACATGAGGTATATTGAGCATACAACACACGTACAGCTGACCTCGTGAAGAAATAAATCAATGTACTTAAATATTCAAATTTAAATATTAAATGAGCACCTACGTGCACAATGACGTCCATCGCATGAAGACCTGTTTAATTTTTGATGCATGAATCGTCGCTTTTTTTGTTTAATTCCACAGGTATCAACGTATTTCTTGTTTCTGTCATCAAAAATTCCCTCCAACAACTGGCCGGAAACAACACGATATTTGTTCAAATAACGGTTCCTTAGAAAACAGCGAGACAAGATATGCATGGCTGGGTCCGAATGTATTGAACACAGTTGGGCACAAAGTTCTCTGACAATAGCAATATGGGCCCCTGTTTGGCCTGTCAGCTCTTTTGTTTCAGGGTTTATATTTGTGTTGACTAAGAGATGTTTTTTCTACGTCTTCTTCTGTAAACAAAAGCCTCTATTTCGGTCTAATCACCAGCACTAGGGGGCATGTGGGCTGGACTCTTTATTGTCTTAAAGTGTCGCTGAAAAAATTCCTTCCAACTAAACTATCTGTGTTTCAAAGCTTTCAAAATATGCCGAGATTCTAATCAACTAAGATTGTATTGATGAACGACTTCATTAACAAAATGGACTCAATATTTGTAAGGAGGCCTTTTCTTTTCTCGTCTTATCTTAATTTTTTTTCGCACCTAATTTACCAATAAGCGATGTAATTGGCATAGTTTACCAAGGTTGATAAGAGAGTGACCTTTATTGTCATGTTTGTACGAGCACACCAATTCTCACAAGCTAACTATCACAGTCATCTTTGAACACCTACACACGCAATCCAAGATCTTCCTTTTAGTTTTGAACGATAAATTCTGTGTATTTATTGAATTATCAAGGAGATTTTGGCTCTGAATTCATTAGTTCCTGCCCGTGGGGTCTGATGTGGTTGTTGAGGGGACAGGCTCCTCCCCTTAAATTAGCACAAATTGACAGAATCTAAACATACATATCAAGAAAAACAGTTACTTGTACATCTATGAAACTGTTTAGATATAAAACAGACTAAATATACTTTAACATTCTTTGTTTATGGTGATTTTGATATAAAATTGTACTCAGACATGTCGAAATAGAAAGAAATGCTAGCCGTTGTACAACTGATAAGCAGGTTTCGCAAACTAGCCCAGCTAACACGTTGATTCACCGCAATTAGATTTCAAAAATCGATATAGCCCGGATAAATTGATCAGAGGAAAGAGTGTTTGTGCAGGAGTCAACATTCGACTCGTTGTTTCTTGGTATTGCAGTTTGATTATGCCATATGCTCATAGGGTTTGTTTTTCAAACCGTAACTAGCTGCATGGAGCCACGCAGACGAATCAGATTTCGAAAACGAAACGTTTCCTCTTCAACTGCTCTTAAAACAATCCTTGAAAAATAAATCAGAAATCGCAAAGACGGAAAGTGAAATCCTTATCAGTTATTCATGGATGAAAGAGTTTTCTTTCTCGTTTGATTACAGTGATGATGGCTGTCGGTGATTTTAGATAACCTTCGAACGGTCTACTTGACCAGCGCGCGTTGACTACATCATTTAACAACCTTCATCATTCGTCCTCATGACAGGGTCAACTTATTTTAGACCCGAAACTTGATGAATTTCCAGATATATCTTATCTGGCTTAACGATCTTGTCACAATTTGAATCCCGCCTCGTCGTATTGAAAACTACCTCCCTATAAACAAGGAACAAAGATAACATATATTTACCACACTGGAAGACAGCAGCGTATCAACCGCGGCGCGGGCAATTCTGGTTGGCTATTTGGGAAACGAGTACTTCGTATTTGTAAGCGTGGATAGAAGACCGCAGATTTCTTTTGCTAATTAATACCTAACTTGTGTTGTTTCTCGAGTGAGTTAACCGCAAAGAATAACGCAATACTAGAAAATCTGTCACTCGCTAGTAAATATACACCGATACTTTAAGATAACACAGACAGTGTCCAATGCAATCAACTTTTTAATGAGTTTGTTTGCTCTTTTCAGCCCAGAATACTTGATAGAAGCCCAGAATATTTCGTAATAAACAAATCCAAAGCCCTTAGTTTGCACCCCGCGGTGCGGTGAGCTTCGACATAACTCACATCTAGTTTACAGAATGAAATAAACCTGAGATAAATCTGTCAAAAGTTGCTGTCTTCGGAGCCCTTGCTTTGAAAAGGCTTTCCGCAAGAATTCAGAATCGTTTTGAACCGAGGTCATCGTAATCTAAGCTATAGCATGGTAATCAATTCCACTGATCTTCATCCTATCGGTTCTTCACTTATTCCAGTGATCGAGTAGAATATAATTCTAAACTCATTCAATGTACTCACCTCGCTTAAGATAACCCTAAGTGTTGTTTAGCGTAGACCACCAGAAAGAACAATCACAATTTGCCTATTGAAGCAATTAAATGGCTTGTCTTTTATCAAGAATAAAAAACAGTCCAAGGGGCACACAAAATGGTGAAATAATCCTGCTTTAGTGCGGAGATTATTAACAGCCATTTAATACTAGCGGTACGAAAGTCGTATCATCGAACACAAAACTCAAAGCATATCATTTAATGAAACAAGTGCGTTTTTAGTGCATTTAAATTTGCTTTCCATAAATTAATTTTTTTCAGTTCCTACTACAAACCAAGTAGAGTTTGCTGACTTTAAAACTATTCAAACGGTTTGTATTCTTTTTTCCAAAATATTGCTAATTCATAGAAATATAATACTGTAGGAAGTATGCGACTTCTTGTATTATTTACATCTTGTATGAGCTATTAATGTTACGGGATTCTGTCGTGTACTTCTAAGTCTTACTCGAGCTAGAAAACTGAGGAAGTCAATTACGAGGAAATGAGCTCGAGTGCGGTCGAATGAATGTATGATGAATGTGTTTGGAAGTCCGTTGATGATTGCTAGTCGTCAGAAAAAATATTATAGGAATATTGTAGAGAAAACAGCGAGAATCAGAACGCGTGACACAGCAACACTCGAGCAAGCTTCTACTGCTCCACTGTGCTTGGTTTTATTGTGTGTGTCCGTAGGATCAGTACCTAAAGTAACACGGTAGTTTGTAAGATCTTCAACAGTTCCATAAGGATCCAGTAGAAAAGCATCATCTAGGGCAGACTTCGCAGCCAGAGTGAAGTTTCTATCTCCAGTTGTGAGAAGATCAAAGACGCACGAATCCAAATAAAAACCTTTTAAATTAGAGTTTTCACAACTTTCCTTGGCTGCCCTTCGAGATATAGTCCTTTTAGGCAGAGCCGAAGCTAGCTGGGCTTCCGTAAACGATAGAAGTTCTCTGTAGTCAATAATTTCCCTGTGAGGGCAACCACGAACACAAAGTCCATTTGAACGTCGCAAGTTAGCAATTTGTCGGGGCATTCTAACATGAAAGGTCAAAAACTGACCAACTTTGCGAACTAAAATGTCAGTTCCAATATGACAAAGTTTAATTTGAATCAGGGAATCTTTAATAAGCTCCGTGATATGGACTTTACAAGTCTCTGTCCCTGTTACTGAAGATCCATCACGAAATTCAACAGGCAATATGCCAGACTTTGCTTGATAGACTCTCTGCTCCACGCAGCTATCAGCATCTTCTTTTACTATAATAGTAATCTAACGTGAAAGATAGGAAATGTGTAAGCAAATATCAATTTAACAACAAGCATTAAACGGGTTTCTTTTACTTGTAAACTGAAGGCAAAGCTGCAGGTAGATTTGTTTATTAGATGGTTTAAATCAATATAACGTATAGCTATGAAGAAATCAAGCACATTTTAGCCCTGAAATCTACATACACAACAGACAAGTCACTCTATTGGTTTTCCCTGGAAATTTTATTGAAATCTACAACGTTGCAAGTGGCTTCAGCGAATTCTCACCACGCGGGCTTACAACAAACCAATGTGGTATTTTGAACGATATCCAACAAGTCTGCTCTCTGTGTGATATCGGTTCATTATGCAAAACAAATTGATGTTTGTTCGAATTCATAAGAAACTGAAAAGAGAGCTTGGCTTACCTTGTTTGTTGCTGTGGCGCTAAATCCATCCACGAGAGGAACATTGGTTACTTGAACGACAAGAAAATCATTATCGATTAGCGGCCACGCTCCCTCTACAACACAGGTCTGCTTAGAATCGTAGAAAGTCCTTAAATGCGGGTCCCCGAACAATCCACAGTAACGTTTATCTGTCGAACTAATGTTTCTAAACCTGTTTCCTCGGCTCGTTGCTTTGCACTTTGGTCTATTTGTAGGCTTAGGTTGGACTGGCACAACATTTTCCCCGTTATCAAATATCTGTAGTATTTCTGCTTCAGTCTTGGGTAGAGTTATGTTGCTGCACTTGTAATCTCTCATGAGCACTGGAATCAGGGATTTGACTGTATGGTAATAAATAACTGATCGACAAGACGACTTACTACGATCTAAACATCGTTGATACAGCGTAAGAGATGCGCACATTTTCAGCTCGCTGTCACTGTCCTCCACGCGAGCTTCGTACGGCTCAGTACATTTTAATTGCACATTGCAATCTGATTTGGACAGGCCTGGGAATCCGTCTGTCGAACTAGACCAGGCAAGAGTAACTAGTACAATTATAATATAATGGTTCATGTTAGACCAATATGGACATGCTGACGAGTACTAGCTCGGCGGTGTTACTTTACGTTAACCGTGAAACATAACTTGACACAGCGATAGGTAGACTAAATAGTTGGACCTTATATCGATTTCTTGTCGGTCCATGCGAAAACTCCGTCCCATCAAGGCATTTCTACCTCCAACGTCTATATTCGAACTACGAAACTTGCACGGCACTCGATAAAGCGGGTTAAAATCGTTCTACCGGAATACGAGCCAATTCACCTATCAATCACTTTCGTGACAGTTCACAACAGAACTGATTAACAAAGCCGTCTTTCGCCGCTTGCCCGCCTATTTTGACCTTATCTCGGTACAGATCGGCTCGTTGAGTGTGTCTGTGAGGGATTCTTGTGTCGTATAAACTTGTCAGCGTTGGTAGAACGAAGCGACGAATACAACTAACTAGTTGGTTTCTGGGATGCAGTCTTCTTATATGTACTCCAGGCATTTGTGCGCAACCCCCTATCGTGTCCCCTGTCACCTACCTACAGCTGTCATCTAAATTAAATAGCCTTCCTCCTCTTTGTTTTGATTGGCTCTCACCGCGGCCTTTTATTGCCGGAGGCTATTGTACTGCTTTGGCCCAAAAGCACCAATCATAAACGCCTCAGTAGAATAAAATTTTACATAATTGTCCAAGTAGTTATTTGGCTTTACCCGCTTACCTTTGTAGGCTGCTGATTGGTGGCTTAGGCTTGGGATGACAAAGCTAGCACTGTTCTACTCGACGTATCCAACTGTTATATCACAGCATCTCGTCACGGAAAAACACCCCAAGACCGCTCTCACATGCAATACTAGCCGAGACGGGTTCTATGACTCATATATCATTATTAGAAAATAAATATCAAGCAAAAAGTGGACGGAACTGAACATCTAAAATAAGAAAAGAAGCTCTGTTTCGTTCGACGAACACACCTTTACTTTTAAGTTTCTATTTTTCGCGAAATTAGTTAAATATAAGTCAATAAGTAGGTAGGAGTTGAAGGCGGTTTATGAAACTTTAATCTTCAACAATGAATTTCCGAGTTCCATGTGACGAATTTCTGGTATTTTCGCATTGAATAAGCGAACAAAAGTCTTTACTCAGTAATGGCTGATATTTGTCACGTTTTTATTTTTTTGTCAAAGAGCCATGCTGTTTTGTGGTTGGCTACGCATGCTCACGCTAGGTCTCCTCACAGTTATTTTACTGCTAAAAAAATCATCGAAATAAATGACTGGTATTCCGGTCCTCAGCAAGCCGTCTCTTCCTACTGGGACTTTCTCCAACAAAGGTTTTCAAAAGGCGTCCAATGAGATCCGTTCCTTTAAGCGCAACTTATATTTCTAACTCCATTCCTGCTGTTTTAATTCAGAAGTTTGACGTTCATCCCTTGTCTTGAATTTACCATTAGGCTTCAGTAAACGGATTGGATTGGTTTTCTAACAGTTTTTATGATTGAAGTTTAGTCTGTGTTTTTTAGTCGTAATAAGATTCCAAATAGCTACTTTTGCCGGGTTTTGGCGGAGCCGGTCTATCAGACATGTGTTAGCTGAAATGCAGATTCGAAGCGTTTTGAACGTCGCCTGCTGAGATAGTTTTCGTCCTATCTGTGGCATGATGAATTTTTTAGAAACTCGCTGCACGGTAGAATTAAGAAGGAATTTTTGATGCGATGCAAGTGTCTTGTCGAGTAATTCATAAAAACAGCTTGACAGACTGTTTGAAATTCAAGAACAAAATTAAAAAACAACAGGAGCCTAGGACTTTGTAGATTAGATAGCTTGATCCTCAGGATGTATAAAGTTCTGCCTAGACCAAAAAAGGAGTCTTTCTGTGAATTCCAACTGCGTTAGTGGGACGAAGGCCATGCAACTGTCTTCTCAAAATCTGTCAGAGAACAGGAGCTAAAAGAGAGAGTCTTCAGTCTTTATTGGAGAAATATTGCCTGGTAGATTAAGTAGATAGAGCTTAAAGGAGGCGAATGACTTTTATTAGTAGTGTTAATAAGCATACCATCGACTACAACCTGAAGCGACTGACCTGGAGCAAGCGCGGCTAAAACCTCTGCACGTACAAACATTTTTTTTCTTTCAGTCTCAATCTCATAATTTGCGTTATTACGAGGCAGAAAGGTTCTATTTTTAAGATGGATTGAAATCCGCCTCAGTCCCTAAGTTATCTGAGTAATAAGTCTATTCTGAGTTTCCCTGTGTTTCGCGTGCATTATTGTTCACGTTTTCAGGCCAGTTGTACTGAACTAAATCGCTGTAAGTGAAAGCTTAATATCAGTTGCGTTGAGTTCTCGTATATTGAGCGAGCCCAGAAAGAGATCTTGGTTAGGGAATAAAAAGCTTCTTATGTGTTTATGTTAGTAGTTGAGATGCTTTAATGATCTAGAACTCCGGCTGAACCCGCTATCAGTATGACACTTCCAACCTCTCATTAATCCTATTGGTAGAAAAAAATCCCACGCACTTGGCGCAAAAAATCTCATCAAAGCTTGACTGACTGTTTCACAGTCAATCACTACGGATAAAACTCAATTGAAAAGTTTGCTTGATAAGTTGAATTCGTTTATCTAAAACAACGAACGACCACACGCTAAATAAAACCAAATACCGGTCAAACTAATGGAAGCTTTATTTTCGGATACCTTGTGGAGGTAAATACCCAACGCAGAGCAAAATAGCTTTGATGAGCGTCAAAAAAAAAAAAAAAGAAAAGAAAAAAAAAAAGAAAAAAAAAACGTGGTTAATTGTGAATGGGGGAAAATTCAAAGGAAATCTTTTTTCTTTTGGTATATTGGCAGATGCATCTCTGTTGGAGCCATTTTGTGGTTTTGTAAGAGGCACAATTTTACCAACTCGGTGTTCTTATAGCTGGTGGCTGTGCGGAAACGATAACCTACTATCCTACTTTTTATTCATTTGTGCTGGAAGCGCAGTTAAAAGCAAAAATAAACCGGTTGACAGATAGAGTCTTCAAACATTTATAACTTTATAACTTCTGCGTCATTGCTTCCTGTCGTCCGATAAACACTGGTACATCTCTCGTAAACAAAAGCCGCCTACACGCATATAAAAACAAGGCAACTTGTTTATTTTTGAACTGCAAATCAATGAATAGTTTGGAAATTAAAGAATTCCAGTTATAGCTTCTCTTATAGAGCTGGTCGGGTTGATAACAAAAAGGCTGGGAGGATATATTCATAATTATTCCTAAGCAACACTAAATGTTGATACCAAAACATTCAAATAAAGAGTTTGCTTTGGCTTGGCTGCAGTATTTATGACTAAAACTTTTATACTTGCTAACTCAAGAGATGACAATTGCTTCGGCGAGACTTTTAGTGAGTTCAGCCGCTAAAGAAGTCAACAGTTAAGAGGAGATTAATGTTTTTCCCAACATCAGAAATGTTTAAAATATTGGTAACTGTTTGTATGCAGGTACAAGTGTCTCATGGAATAAAAAATACCAAAAACCAAAAGAAACCGAGGGAGGTATTGAGTTAAGAAACGAGGCAAGTGTTTTTGATAGTTTTATACCTGTCTCTACAGCCCTAGGGCATTCATGGTAGAAAGCCCACACAGTAGAAATAACAAGTCAAGTCACTCTAACAATCAAGTTTTATCTTGATTGTTAGAGTTTGAGCTCAGAAGCCAGAATATTCTAGCGTTGAGCTTCGCAGTTAGTTTAAGTCATTTAAGTGAAGTTCAAGTGTGAGATAAGAAGAGAGACTTTAAAGCTAGTGGCTTATCAATACGGCTTAACTTTCATAATCTACTTGATGGCTGGTTGTTGATTTTCAGGAATGATTCACTAGTTCTTATCCAAGGTCGTTCATCTCAGAATTTTACGAAAGAATTGACTGCAGGATAGACGCCATATTATACAAAGGTCTAGTTAAGTCTCGGAAGTTCCTTCTGCCTGCCTTAACGAAGCTTTGACAAAGACTATTAACACGAAACAATTAGATATCATAACTAATCTAAAGGAGGAATTCAATACGATAGGAATATGCCCTCAGGGAAGCTGTAAAACTACCAGACTCTACCCATAATGCGTTTAGATCTGGCCAGTTATTTTCATCTGTCTTCCTTTAAAATTAAAAAACAATTGCCCTGTATTGCTTTTGTATTCGCTTTGTTTAAGAAAGAATTTTTGGGGAGCAAGTTAATAATAGATAAGTACATAGTTAATGTTTCAACTTTTTCCCTTAGAAAAGGAGAAGAAAAAGATAAAAAAAGGAAAATAACTAAAAGAAAAACTAGACAGAATACACGTCTAATTAAACATTAACTTAGTCAAAAGGATCGCGTCCACTTAAAGTTTTTATAAACTTTCAAGCTGTATCGTACAAGTACAGTTTAAAGTAATAAGTCTTCTTTTACTGTTAAATGCATGTAAACATTCTTGTGATCTAAATCTACATTTCCATAGGAAAATTAAAACAAATAAATTCAATGTTTTTATAGAAATATGACCTGTAAACAGACGATCGACTATGATACCGTATTCCATTACAAATAAAAACCCATAGTAAAGTTGTAAAAAAACACGAGTTACTTGGTAATTTAAAATTCGAAGCTGGACGGATGATAAACGACTGAAAAAAGAAATAAAAAAAAAAAATAAATAAAATAAAATAAAAAATAAAAGCTTCAAAAACTAGTGCCTACATACACTGGAATTCAGATCTTTTTCCCTCGATCGAATCAGCATAACATCTCATATTTGAATACTTCTAGCTCTGACAATGACTAGGTATCTATCTCATGAACGAGTGGAAAACTCTGCATTCAGTTCTGTTCTAAAGGCTTTAGCTAGAGCGCCGTACTCAATTCAAGGTGCAATTACAAGGTTTTCTAAATGACTCGTTGAACACTACAAGATTTACACGAAACTATTCTTGACGTAGACTTGACCTTCCGGCGGGTATTATGATCTTAAAGACACCAGAATTTTTAACCAGAACTTACTAAAAAACCCAAACATTCTTTTTTAAGAAGCACATTAAAAATAACCATTATGTAATAGGCTTGTGGGTTCAGTAGAGTGAACTGGGACTGAACTGTTAACTCAAGAGACTTGCCTCCAGACTATTCAGGGCGGTGCTAACCATCCAAAGTACTTAGTTTTCCTAGTGTCATTTCAAACACATCCATTTTACGTAAACAAATTTTTTTTTCAGCGGAGACTTTCGAAGTCGTTTACATCTTGAAAACTAATAAGAGCATGCCGACGAGCTGGTTGAGGAACGCTATACTAAAATGTATGGCAGGGTTAGTATCGGTGTAGCCCGCAATCATTTGAAATATATATGACAACGTTTGACATTATGAACATTTAAAAATGAATTCTTTTTACCAGTATCTGAATTCTTGACAATTGAAGACAATATTTCCTTCAACCGAAAAATTCTCATTACCCACCATTTTATCGTCTGAAGCGGTTATCTTTTAGACGAATACAGAAAGAAACAAAGGTAAAATGAAGACTGTAAGTGAAAAAAAAAAAAAAAAAAAAAAAAAAAAAAAAAGTTATAAAAGATAGGCTAGTAAGAGTATCGAGTACTAAACGAAAGGCTAGAGAGATACTTTGTTGTGGCAGATCCAAGGGGTGGTCATAGGGTGTCCTTGCTTCCCTTTCCTTCTTGCCTTGGAACATGGCCGTTTGCTCAATATACCAAACAACAAAGACTCATCTTATGTAAAAAGAACTCCTCCACCCCTCCACACACACACACACTCAAAATCCTAGATACGTCTCTGCCTTAATATGGAAAGCTGATCTATGACGAACCAAACAAAATAAAAAAAGTTTGTATTTAGATACAAGGACTGAACCATTTATTTAAACAGATTTATGAGATCTTTAGTTCACCCACCAATCTGAATGGCGGTGCGGAGAATTCATAAAACAAATAGAGTTTAGAGATGAATCCTAGCTCTCCTACAGTTTATCTTATCTAACCTTGAATCTTGTTCAATTTTTAAAGCTATTAAAGTCTTGTGTCGAGCGACTTAATCCGCAGAGACCCATAGAACAGACCGACGTGAGATAACAGTACTCTCGGGCTTAAAGTGGAATTTGAGATCCTAAAAACGCACATAAAAGTTATCGCTTGGGACGGAGATAGAATCGTTTGATAAATCATCAGTACTTTAATCTACCCTTTGAGAGCATATTGTACGTTTAGAGATAGGTATGGCATCGAGGCGCGACACAGGTGATCAAAAGTTACTCCAAACGACCCGAACGCACGACGAACGAGAAGAAATGTTCTATCGACAACCGGGAATGAAAAGAAATAAAATACAGAAATGAAAAATGAGATTCCAAAGTGGACGAGAAAGTGGGTCGGAAGAAAGATGAATGACTAATATAAATAAAGGCATATCACGAGGAAAAATACTCTATTTGGAAATCGTTTTGATGTTAGAGCGCGGGTTTTTATGCCGCATCTATGTTTGGCGGTTTCCCTTATTTGATAAAAGAGGAAGCGTGACCTATCTATAAGAAGACTAACTGAAAGAAATCAAGGTGAATATAGCCAAAGATCTTGGTATATCGATGTAAAGCTTTCCAGCAATTCCACTCACAAAGCAACATAAAGAAACTGAGATGATAAAAACAGCTGAGAAAAACAAAAATGATATCAAAAATAGAAAACGAAAAACATTTATTTTTCCATTATTTTTTCTCAGTGTTTTTCATGATCAATAAACGATGCTTATGATGCTTGGCCCGACAGGTGTACTCCCCTGTTCTCTACCGCTTTGAATTAGCCTACAGATAGTCACCCACCAACCGTGCAGACCGAACCCAGCTACTAAACTTAAAACACTAAGCGACACGTCATGCCATTAGAGAAGCTCCAGGGGAGAAAAGACTGAAGTCAAAAAAGCTGTTGTTTGCCAGAGGAAGGGAAAAATAAAACTAGTACAATCATGATGGCATTGAATGGGAAAAATTGAAGCTAATTCTCATTATTCAGTTTATTTTCAGTCGGTGAAATATGCCATGAAGTTTGTTTGTATTAAAAACCGAAAAAGGAGTATTTCAGAAAACTGAGTCGATAGGAAAAGGGGTTAATTTATCCGAGTTTCGTCTTGTTATCCTTCTCTTTGTATTCTTTAATTTTATTGTTTTTCCCGTTCGACATTTTATGTCATCCTGAATCAGTTTCTTGTTCTTTCAGAAAACCGGTGCAAGTTCTACTCTGGCATTGAATGTCATTAACCACGTACGCATACAATAGATTTATCTTTCAAATGTTCTTTTTGGAAGTGGTGTGAATGGATCACGTCCCACACCTTTTCTTTCCACTATACAGTTTGTATGAGCACCTTGAAATCTGCTAGGGGCGAACACACTTTATCAGCTATGCTATCAAGCTATCAATATTGTTCCCGTTTAATGCCATCATATCAGTATCTTTCGCCGATAAACTACATCAAAGTGCTGCAGTTAAGTAATAGTTAGACGCCAGAATTCCTCGATGTTTGCCAACAAAAGCTTTATTTAAATTTAAATTATTGATTTACTTGGGCTGTAAAAATATCTCTAGTGCTCTCGACCCTTGGATTGTCAGCGACAGGAACTTTTAATTTCACACTTGCGCTGGAACACCGAAGTTACATTTTAGTAAGCAATACTTCGAATAAATCCAGCCGTATACAAAAGGATTCTACTTCACAAAGGATTAATATTTCACTAATAATTATCTGTATTAATGCTATTTTTGAGTGCTACAATAATAATTTTTTTAAACATCATGGTAGCATACCATGGTAACGAAGTAGAACGATAAAACATCTTCTGTATGGTTTCAATTAGCCGACATAAGAGTCTTGAACAACCCTGTTTGGGTGTGGCGTTTTTTTTTTTAAAGAAAACGTACAACGGAAACCGTAATAAAACTTCACCGCAAAAGCAAAAAAAAAAAAAGAATAAAATTATCTCAAACTCTTCGCAGTTCGTGTAAATGTATCCTCGTAAACAGCTCGAAAAATATTGATCGTATTCATCGAAGCATTGCACGAAAATAACTTAATTTACCATCCTTACATAGCAGTCTAGCCATAAATGAAAAGTACTAATTGATGTTCAGTGCAGGGCTTGATGGTTTGTAAACAAGACGTGATATCGGTCCTTTACTCGGTCATCCATGAAATTACACTCCTAACGCTGTGTGCATTGCTGATCAACTTGTTTGATGGTAGACATTCGATACCTTGGTAAAATAGGTCCCTAAACGTTATTAACAATTCTTAAAACTTCAAAAAAACATTGTCGGATTAGGTAACTTTGATAAAAGAGGAACAATGGCGGTAAACGACGGAGAAAAAGCGTCGTCTTGTCTGCGTAGGGTGACGCGATAACAAAGGGCATTGAACGTCAAGGGCGTCAGTTGAGGATCTTCTTACGTACATTACTCTAACGGGTACATAGATCAATTACACGGCGGCCAATAGTCTATGGGAGACATTTTATCATAACGCAGAATCTATAACACAATTAACGATACTAGAATAAGCTAGTGAGTTTCTTACAACAAGAAACTTGGCTCACCTTGAAATGGCAAATAAAGTACCTTGTTTCGGTAAGGCGTGACCACGTGCGGCCAACGCCCCACCCCCTTGAATTAACAAGCATTTGATATCATATCGAATTCAATAATCGTTCTGTAGTTATAGGTGGGTGGTTTTGATAGCTTACAGCTGATCTTTCTGTTTGATATTGATGTAAACTGATCACACCAGACTGGTTGTAGTGCTAATGTGAGATTTATTCAGTGACACCACGATATAGGCACGATTTAATCCTTTGGATCAATATTGTTAAAATTTATCTAAAAACGCCTTTATCATGATGCAACACAAGACGCAAACAGCGACTGATCATTCTATGATATTGCACTGAAGATGATCTAAGTATTATGTACAGGATACTGGAATCCCTGTGGTTTGGATTGACACAGGAAGCCCATATCAAGAAGTGGGTTTCTTTTTTAGCTTGGGTGCGATGAAGCTCCTCATGAATTCAGAAAGTGATGGCGGCTTGTTTCCCCGAGATGTTGTTGAATTCATAAAGGATTCCTACAAATAGAAGCACATTTGGCTTAATACAAACTTAACACCCTTAGGGACTGTTCATTAAATATCCCTTGGGGGAGGGGGGCTGGAGGAAAAGTAGGAGGGGAAGGGGAAAAATTTCACAGCCCCCCCCCCAAGGGATAATTAATGAACAGTCCCTTAGCTATTCACCTGGACAACATGGACAGACATGAACTAAAATCTGATATCTACTTCACTATCCCATACTGACACCATTATCTCCAACTGACCTGTCCACCCCCCCCCTCTTGGGATTTGACTACCAACGGATTGCCATTCCCTCCAAGAGAATATCAACTACTAACCCCTCCCTCCTTAGGAATATCAATGACTGACCCTTCCTTCTCATAATGTATCACCTTTAGAGCAGATTTCGTATACACTGTGAAAAGGTCGCGGCACGAACCCGGTCATGACACGGTCAAGGCACGGCAAGGCACCTCAACATTTTAGAAAACATCACGGTCGCGGCAAGGCACGCTTACGGCACTAACCGTGTCGCGAGCTTTTTACAGTTGTACGAAATCTAATCTTTTTATCAAGACATTACCTGCACAGGCAATAAAGACACCATTAGTGAACTGTCTTTAGTGTTGTAGAGCGTCCTTTGGCGTTTGGTTCCATTCAGTATACTGGACATTTCAGCAATCATACTTGACTGACGCGTCTTGTCGTTAATTGATGGTCGGGGACACGGGTATTTAGACTGGCTAGTAATATCAAGAAAAAGTCATTGAAAATTTCATATTTAACAGGTAGTCAGTGAAAAAAGACTGATCTTGAAATCTGCGGTTTCAAGTTTGTTTCCTGCACAAGTAGAAAGAGAAGTTATACATTCCGTCAAAGTTTCTCGCCAAGTTTTCCAAATCTGAGTTCGTTACACCGCGCTAAATGCAACTCATCGTGAACTCGTGCGCAATACCGTAGCAGTTTAAACCGTAAAGGTTTGAACCGTCTGCGAGGTCCTTTAGACTAAAGTAAAACAAGTAGAGTACTATTCAGTAGGATATCCGTCTAGCTGGCGCCTGTTCTGACTTCATCTCTGTAGGACCAGCACGTGAAGGCTAGCCCTTTCATCATCATCTAAATGTACCTTGGACTAACCTGGTAAGGCAATGCTAATCTCACAGCAGTTAGTCAGTAACTTTATAATCGGATTATTGGACCTAGATACATTTGTTATGTAATCCAAATAATTTCGCGAACTCTTTCATGTCGTTGTTTATTTCCGGCCCTGTCAGTTCTTAGTCTGGCTAGAACTAGACTAACAATATCAATAACACACAATGTTCACCAAGGTTATTTGCCGTCTAAGGTGACAGTGCTAATGAGTTATAAGCGGACACTTGCAGTATACAGTATGACCATTCATAAAGAATACGGTTTGAGAATCCAGTGGTTATACACGATATAAAATTCGAGTATAATGTAACAAAAAACAACCAGTCAACTTACCTTATCGCACTTGCTGTGCAAGACTTAACTGGTGCTTGTCCATTTTTCTCTTTTAGGATTTGTTCAGATGTTTTTCGTTGTTTTTTGTCGTCGACTGATAAACTCTTGATAACTGAGGATGGTTTCTCCTGTTTCTCACCAGATAACAGCGCATTGTTTTCATCTTCCATCGTACCCAGACATGTCTTGTCGTTATTGTTGTGTTTTTCATCTGAAAGCTTTCTGGCTCTTGACTCGTCTTCTGCTGTGGTTTTGTTGCTGGCCTTCACTTTCTTTGCATTTATCGTTTCAACATTACAAGGTTCTCTATGCCTTGTTCGTTTGTGCACCCTTTTTGTACTTTTGTCAGCTGGTTCATTATCCATTGCTTCGTTTTCGGTAGATTGGTCTTCCTGTACTCCGGTAGGTACCTCTTGATGCATCTCGGTAGGACCGTCATCCTGGACCTCAGTAGGAACGTCCCCCTGTTCTCCGGTACCTACATCCTCGGGTAGTTCAGGGTACTCCTCCTCTTTTCCTTTTAATTTGAACGCACCACCTTCCTCGTCAGAAGTTTTCTTCTTTTTACTTTGAACACTTTTTCTAGTATTGGTCGTTCTTTTCTGTTTTGCTTTTGACGGAGCAAGATTTGTTCCTGTTTTGCTGTCATTCGGGATTTTTTTCATTTGTTTGACACACTGCTGGTCACTTTCACTTCCACTTGTCTCTCCTGTTTGCCCACTGTCTTTTTCTGGTTCTGAGCTCCTGTGGCTTTGAAGAACACTTTTTCTTGTTCTTCTGTTCTGTTTCTTTGGTAATGGATTGCTTTCTTTTGTATCTCCAACATCTTTTTCTTTTTTATTCTCAGATTCAGTTTCAATTTCCACTTGAACACCAGTTGAAGCACATTCTATTTCTGCCATCAGAGCCTTGCTTGCCATCTTGGCTTGTGTCTGTGTTGCCTTAACCTTTTCATTGGGAAGAGAAAAATTTTATCATTCTTCCTATTTTGTTGTCATTTTTCACTAGAAATATTTTCGTTTTGAGGCTGAAATATTAATTAATCCATTTCCTAGTCATTGAGATAAGTATCATGAGAAGTTTCACCTTTGAAACAACAGTTTTGCTTGCTAATGTATTGTGTAGATCTTCTACTTCTTGTACTGCCTTCATATGCTTGTCCTAGGATATTTCCAGATGAAATAATATCAGCAAAAATGAAAAAATTAGGAAGAGAAGCACAAATTCAACAGAGGTAGTTAAAACTTACTTGCCAATTCTTGATTTGCTCATTTAGACTTTCTATTTCATTCTTTGCCTCTTTTTCTTGTTGTTTGATTTTCTTATCTGCTTCCGTCCTCAATGTCTTCTCCATTTCTTTCATTTCTTCTCCTAACTTCTCTTTCATATTCTAAAAAATATATTAAAAGCATGTTACATCCTCATGCAGGAGAACTCCCCTTGCACCCATGAATATCATTGTATTCGAATACACACACAAGAATAAGAATAAAGAATACTGTTTGAATGAATCTGCAATGTTTTTTATTGATCTAAAACAGATTGAAGCTCTTCAAGCTCTAAGGGCAGCATCTGTGTTCAACTGCCCTTAAAAAGCCTGGAGACACAGCCTCTCCCAGCCCTCCCTTCCCACAATGAATGAAATGTCAGGGGGAGGGTAGCTAGAGCATGTCTGTTCCCATACCAGTATATAGTTGCTAATGCACACATACCTTCCATTTTTCTATTTCATTCTTCAATGCATTTCTTTCTTTTTTAAATTCTTCCTTTTCTTTGGCAAGTCTTTCTTCAGCCTCTAAAGTTAGTCTTTCTTCAAGTTCTTCTTTTTCAAGCTTATTCTTTTCCCTGGCATCCTGGATAAAAAGTACTTATACAAGTTAAAACAATACTAACCACCGTTATGAATACATCATTCAAAGAACATTTAAGCATACCTTCAGTGACTCACTTGCTTGACAGAGCAGCTCTTTGGATTCTTTCAATTCTTTCTCTAGAGATCTTAATTCATTCTGAAATCAAATTTGACCAATAAATTAAACATGGCAACATGGGTCATATTAAACTACTGCTCTTTATAATGTCTTGAAGTTATAAGCCGAGATATAACTTACATGTATTAAGTTATAAGATTAATTTATTCCCGTTAATGAACCAAAAACAATACTATTTGCGAAAACGCGCGTAAACAATAGTATATATTCAAGAAATTTCGTGTTAATAGGCTTCTAAGAAACATTTCAAAAACAATCACACAAAATACAACTTGTTTTCTAGTAGAATACACTATTTATCATGTGTGATTGCCTGTATTTTACCTGTAGAAGTTGTATTTGTTCTTTACTTGTTTGGCTCAACTGCTCATAAGTTTGAGACTCTCTGTACAACTTCTCTTCGTTTATCAACAGATCAATGTCTGCTTTCCACTTCTGAGACATTAGTCCATCCTGCTGGACCAGAAATTTAGAGTTTTCGTACTCTAGTTCTAGTAATTTAAGGTTTGCAGGCCACCAGTCGTTAGTACACGATTCTAGTGAGAATTCCGCCATTTTGGAAGATTATTTGAAATCCCCGGTTCAGTTGAAGCGCATTCTAATCTTCTCTCTCATTGGTTAATCCTTGCTAAACTTCTATTGAATAATAATTTTGATTGGTCAACTCTTGATAACATTGATTGGTTACTTCTAATGTGCTTTCTGATTGGTTGTCAAATCGAAGACTTTGATCAAACAAGAAGTAAATCAGCTGTTAAAATGGCAGACTTGAGATTTCTCAGTTTTCCGGTTGGACTTGTAGCTATAGTTTTGTACTGTCTTTCTGATGTAAACTGCCTTGACAATGGCCTTGCATTAACGCCTCCAAGTAAGTAGTATTTCGCATCTAATCGCGGTATATTGCTAGCTATGTGATGATAATGTCACACACTCATCATGTGACATTTGTGATTTGGGGAATAAAACCATACAAGATGCTTCTCTATTACCTTCAGTAATTTAGAATAGGAGTATCCTAAGGAAACCAAGTTGATAGGAATATAATTTGTAACACCGTGTGGAGGGTGATTCGAAACCAAGTTTAATGTTTATTACCCAAACCCTATTAGCCTATAGCTTACTAGAGTATAGTTTGTTGGTATTTCAACTACGCCTGAGAAAAAAATTGTAAAGGACAGGAGCAATTCGGAGCTTACATTTGTGTGGTAGCTAAAACAAAATATGAAAAGGTCGGAAAAGCAGAAACTTAACTAATAATTTTAAAGTCAAAACGACTACTTTTAAAGAAACAGACATGTTTC
>JAAAQI020144347.1:0-11573 GCA_011800005.2 Stichodactyla mertensii
CCCAGACCATAGACGACCAACCCCTTGCTCTAACCACGGTTCACGTCGATTTGAAAGAGAAAAATAACCTAGTCTTTTGTGGTGCATTGTTTTCACATGCATTGTTGTGGTAATTCTTTGAAAGCGATAGACGAGTGGTTAAATGCGCTGTGCTTTCAAGATACTGAGTCAAGCCCTATAGGTGGGTTAATACTCGGATGGGCGACCACTGATAGCATCTTGGGGAATTTAGAAATTCTCTCTTTTCATGTTGTTATGTTTAAAAATATTCATCGTCTTTTTTTTATTTCGGCCCTCAGGCCGCAATGTTATTGTATTCGGTTTGCCAGCCCATAATATGGGCTGGCAATCGTTTTGCCGAAACATGTATAATTATGACCTTCAAACTGAATTCTGTGGTTCGTTTCTTCCAATATAGGCTTGTTGGTCATTCAACAGCTGACAAGAGCTGACAGTAGAATCGATACTGAGAATATTGTCAGAAGGGTTATATAAACACTTCAAGTAACTGATTGGACGGAAGAAATGTGCTGCACAGAACGTTGCACCACAATGTTGCGAAGCTTTAAATGTATGCATGTCTAATTTGATTTACAGCTGAATACACTAGTGATGATGATGATGATGATGATGATGACGACGACGACGATGACAACGATTTACCGATTAACAAGAACTCTTGGTCTTACAAGATTAACACACTCCGTAAGTCATGTATGGAGCCCTTGCGGCAATTGTCAATGCTGTTCAATTAGTAGAACTGAACTGACTGACCATAGATAAATTAAAACCTGTGCACAGTTTCGATAGACTTTTAAATTACGGCAACGGCAGGAATAGACCTTTTCGCGGCTTGGGCGTATTTGTTTTCCCATTTCAGACCACGTGTCATTCCCCTGGGTTTTATTTCTTTGTTTAATGGTAACGCTTGAGAAGATACATTAATATGGATGAACCACAAACAAAGAATCTTATTCCCAAGAGTATGACACGTGGTCTGAAATGGGAAAACATTACGCCCAAGCCGAAAAAGTCTATTGTTGTAAGCACATAAAAAGACAAACAAACAAACAAACAAACAAAATGAAAAACATAAAAAAGACTGTTCAGGCCTTGAGTGTTTCTCACTACAAATCCTTCTTATTTTAAATTGCTCTAACTTAATTTATGTTAAGCATTATTGAAATTTTGCTCAACTGCTAAATTTGGCCTGCTCTTTCCACTGCTGGTTGTTATGACAACAGGTACCTGAAGGGATAGAAGCGCTTACACATCCATGGTTGTATAGACAAGCTGTATGTGTGTGGGTGCTCTCGTTTTAGAACCTTGCTCATTAGGGTCTTATCACTAACTAGCGGTGGTGGTAGGGAGTGTACAAATAGGGGGACGAGGGTCATCGTTTTTTATATACATCAAAAGAGCAGATGTATCAAACATTTTGCGAGTATTTTAGGGTGGACATGCATTTTTTTGGTGTCCATATTGAGGGGAAGGGCCCTATTCTTGCATCTTATATGGGAAGGGGGTAAAAAAATCATAGTAAAAATGAAATGCAACCCCTCCCCCTCTAATTAATGATAACGGTCCTTTATGGTTTCCTTTTTCATTCTTGTTTCCCGACAGTACACTATTCCCAGTACTCTAGCTGTGCCAGGAATGTCAACATTGGTTGCCTCAAGCAATACGTTAAAAAAATGAAAGCGGACCAGAATCTTTGTGCCAACATCATATTCAAATACGAGTGTCTTCGAGCCAGAACCAAAACCTGTAAAGCACGTATTATCCAGGACCTGTTAAACGTGTTTCCAGAAGAAGCCAACAAAGTGTTGTCTGTGCTTTGCATAAAGGCTCAGGATAGTGGTTAGGAAATAAACAGACTAGCATGGAATTATATGGTATTTTAATTGCGTTTTCAACAGGATTCGATAAATAAAAGATATGTAACCACTTAATTCATTTGGGTTTGATAAATTTTTTTTTTTTTTATTGATCGTCAGAAACCTCAGAAACCATATAAAAAAGCATCTCGATATTAGTAGGAAGGTAAAGTTTCAGCTCTAAATGGCATGAAATATGAAATATAAAACCTAATGTTTCGTCAAAGAATTTGTACGGAAAAAAACCGTGCTAGAGAGCAAACTCTAGCTGTAAATAAGTGAAACATCAGATCATCACCATTTCCACCTGACTATTCGAGCGAGTGTTTATGCACAATACTGATATTCATTATGAGAGTTCCATTCACAGTTCAACTCATTTGCTAAGTTTGGTTTGGGTAGTACTATAAGATGCAAGCTTTGTAAATCTTGGTCATTTATATATACCAGAAAAGAACGGAACTGTCCAACTTCCTCGAGCTATATGGAAAGTACCTTTTCTTTTACCACAAGGACCAAAGAAACACTGTGTTTAGGAAAGACAGCCGAGTGTGCGTAGAGATGAAACGAAAGTTGCATAATTTATGTGGCGCTATTGTCGCATGTCTGATGAAGTTCCTCAGAATCAAATGAATTAGTGGTTTATATGCCTTTAGTTTATGATTAGGGCGAACGAAACAATACCGCCTTTTACGAGTCTTGTCTAGTGTTGGTTTTTCATTATGAGTTAGCAAATGGGCGAGATTTACAAAGTATATGGCATTTTCATTTAATTTGTGTTTGTTTGTTTGTTTGTTTGTTTGTTTGTTTGTTTGTTCATTCGTTGTTCGTTTGTTCGTTTGTGTTTGTTTGTTAGTTTGCTTGTTTGTTTGTTTGGAATTATCATCATATGCAGCCGGTAAAATACATCTGCATGCAGCTCTAGCTAATTTTTAATTTTGAAAAAGAAAAGAAAGGACCATTGTTAATTAATAATCTATGCACGCGTTAGAGCGAGCAAGCAATTTAAGATATTTTGATTCCACGCTATACGAACTCAGTAAACATTCATTATCTGAAAATTAGCGATCCCGAGAAGTCACCTATTTAAAATAACGTGCTGTCTTCAAAATTTTCTCTTTATTTTATTTTCTTTTGTCAATTCAATTCTTTAATTTCCGTCACTTAAGCGAAAGGCTACTGCCCAACGGCCAAACAATTTTCCAACCGGTGATTTCACCTATTCAAAATAACGTGCTGTCTTCAAAATGTTCTCTTTATTTCATTTTCTTTTGTCAATTCAATTTTCCAACCGGTGATTTTCTACACTCGTCTTATTCTTAGGATTTCTAAGCAAAGGTAGAAAGAGATATAGAAAGAAATGAGATATATATGTGGAATCGTAAGATACTAGTTATATAAGAGAGCGATCATGATTTATCGAGAGGGGGTTTAGGATGATTTTAAGGGGGTTATGATTTATCAGCGACAGATTTTGGGGAGCTTTCGAAAATTTCCCCAAAAGTCTGAAGACAAGGTACAGGGGGGGAGGGCATAGTTTGTACTGTTGTAAGATATGACATAAGGGGGGTCAGGAAAAAACATAGCCCCCTCTACATAAA
Organism: Stichodactyla mertensii; assembly: GCA_011800005.2. NCBI lineage: Eukaryota > Metazoa > Cnidaria > Anthozoa > Actiniaria > Stichodactylidae > Stichodactyla > Stichodactyla mertensii. Next base: position 3,479 of record JAAAQI020144347.1, read on the forward strand.
TTATAAACGCTCCCTAAGGCAGTTATATTGTCGAGCCTAGTGAGTCAATGAAGCTGTTTATCTCGTTCGGAAGGCTCATGTTAGGATGATAATTGGTCTGTAGCTAGCAATAAATTGTGAAACGCGCCAAAGCTTTGGTAGTTTATTACAAATGAACTGTTTGCATTTTCCTTGGATCATTAAAGAGACAAAGAATCGCTTGCAGAGCTTCTCAAAGCCTTAGTTAGAAGCTCTTCAAAATCGATTTAAAGTTATCAATAATGTTCCTCTGCCAGGATAAATGGCGGCTTTGGAGCTACTGAAGCGTCTGGATCGATTTTCATCGCCCTTATTTTCCATACTGGGCTATTTACACTCTTCAGAATATATTCATACATTATCATTTGATCTTTTTATTCAAATTTTTGAAAGTTGTGGCGTACAAAAATGAAGTAAGAAGCAAAAGCAACCAGTGATGATGTTGCTGACCATTTCCAGTTAAAACAAACACTGATTAAAATACACTTCAGACAATTTGTTAATGCTTTCTCAATTTGGCCTGCTAAGCTCGCAGTCGGAAAGGAATAGAATTTCCCTTTATGGGGGGCTGCCTATATTATACAGAATTTTACTTTTTTAAAAAAGAGGAAAATCTTTTGAAAAGTTGTCTAAAAACATCAACTAATAAGAATAGGCATTCTTAGTACTATAACAGCTATACAGAGTTTGTTATTTACTTTTTTGTACATTTCTATTCACAGCTATTTCGCTATTTGTCGACTTTGATATTGTTAATCATTTTCTGTATTTTTACAGAGGAATCGTTTCAGATAGCAATTTGAAATGTGGAAGAGACTTCACGAAAGATGTTTAGTCATTTCAGTTCTCGATGAATTTTTCATCTTTTTGGTAGTGGCATGGATGGCGTAGCGGTAAAACGTTCGCCTCTCACCACTGTGAGTCCAACGGGGTGGGTCACTGGTTCGAGCCCTACGGATGCCACTATGAGTAGAGTTTGTTAGATGTGTTGTTCTCTCTCTTGCCATGAGGGTTTTTCTCCGGGTTCTCCGGTTTTCCTCCCTTCGTAAAAAAACTCTAAGTTTTTAGGTGTTCCTTGTGTCTTTATTGTTGAGGCTAGTCAGTTTAGTTGCTGCGAAATCCTTCAAGAAATTTTCTTATCCTTGCCTTTGCTGCTGCCAGAAGCTCCCTCATTCTCCACAGATATATTAAAGGGTTTACCGACGAGTTGATAAACACGATGACCTCTCCTGCCGTCATCAACTTGTAGGTCACAACCAACAGATCACTCTGAGCATAGTTTGGCTGAATGGTATAGATGGCTGCAGTCGTAAGAGCGCAGCAGATGTACGGCACGTAGAACAGGAGTATCGTCGTGGTTACCCAGAGCAGAGTGTTTAAGGATCTTCGATATTTTGGAATCTGGAAGACTGTTTCTCTTCGGATTGTTTTAGTGACACTAATTGGTGCCACTGCCAAAGAAAATCTTTTCAGTTTTTGAAAGGCTAAGATGTATGACCCAGCTAAGATAGCAACGAGAAGGAAAATGATAATCGCTGCCAAAACGACGACTTTTTTAATTGGAAAATAAGCCAAGGTCGTGATAAAAAGTAAGACAAACCAGGAACCGATCAAAAAGCGAATAACTCGTTTAAAAGTTATGATTTCCTGATATCTGTCGAAGAGTATGACAGCTAGAAGTCGATCGATACTCATTGCTGTCAAGGTAAAGAGAGACACAGAAGCCAGCCAGTATGCAACCAGTCGACCGCCTATCCAAGAGAAACAGAACAGTTGTGTCCAGTTATTTAGAGCTGCAATGTGTGTCATGACCATTGCCGGTTCTCCCAGAGCTCCAACGAAAAAATCGGTAAGAGCAAGATTTGCTATGAGCAAGTAGGAAGGCCTGTGTAACGAAGATGTCTTCCAGATGGTAAAAAATACAAATGCATTAAACACCATCGCTGTAACTGAGGTGAAGGAGTATATGATCGACAAAGTAGTGCGATAAACTGGTACTTTGATGTTAATGGTGTTGTAAAAGCACGATTGGTTCATGGTGGAGAGGTGGTGAGGATAGCTTCGGACGAGTGATTTCCAAGTAGCAATCCACTCGATGAACCTCATCTGAAGCTAAGCTAACCAAGTGTTTGGTCTACGGCGGAAAGTTATTATATTGTGTCCAGCCCACGGGAAGCTGTCCGGCGCACTTTGTGATTGGCTATCAATGACGTACACATGAAGCACCAATGAGAAAACCGGCGCACGCAACGTCATTTCATACGTATCCCTGGAATCAGGCTACAGTATTAATAAGTTCGAAGTATTGATATCAAACAATGTAGATGCTTTAAGATTTGTGAAAAACAAATTGCGCATAAGTCACCACTAATTCGAAGATGCTCGAAAGTTTAGTGCAAACACTCGCGATCTGTGTTGCGATAAATTCGCCATTGAAATCGACGCTCAAGTCGCGTGACAAAATTGTTAATGTAAACGGGCCTTTAGTTCGCATTAATTTGCAGTTTAAAACCTTAAGAGCCAAGCAAATCTCGTTTATTTTGAGGAACTTCAGGTTAATTGCTTGGAACAAAGCCAAATGGGTATTGGGAGAGGAAAGAGCCGATTTGTAAAGTGCTCACATTCTACGTGCGTCTTATATCCGGAGAATGAAAAAGTAGCAACCACCCAGGGAAATTGTTACTTACTAAAACTGTTACTGTTAAAAACTATTAAAATTGTTACTTACTAGAACTTTGTTTGCTGACTAAACTGAGAAAGGACGCACAATTTGAAAAGCGATACAATAAATCTATCTGAGACTGATCGGCCAAGAACTGTTGGGAGTGCTTCAAAAAGTACTTTTGGGCCGTGCGTCTGAAGAGTGAGGCGTGGAACAAGAAAATAATAAGACGATAAATTAACGTGTTGAATTAAACCATGAAAACGGTTAATTTCCGTGAAAGCTAAATTCTATGTCAATTTAAATTCTCTCTTTTTTTTCCCAGAAAGGCGAAGCGAATCGCAAACAAAAGTAGACGAAGATTGAGCGGAAATTGTTGACAGTGAAGAACAAGAAGGGACGGAAAAAGCTTCCCCACTTTTAAACCTGGGGTTTGATTCGTTCTTACATTTTGTAGCTTTTTCTTTGGTGTTCTGTTGTGTGGCTTGCTTTTTTCTTTTGTTTTATTGTTTTTTGATTTGTTCTTTGAGCCCATTTCCGTTGTCGTTTAGGCTGTTAGTGGATGGTCCAAGGAGTTCGAACAATAGCCCACATCGTAGATATTGGTTGTGTGGTCACACGTGCAAACAATAAGATCCGGATCGAGGCTCTTTTAATTGTTTCTCCGTAGCCTGCATTCGGAACTTAGAGCCTGATTATATCAGTGAAGCGGGCTGCCTCGGTTTGCAGACAACCCGGCTTCTCTGCAAACCACACAAAATTTGGTCGTAGCGAATACATTGAAAACAGGCTAACCCGGTAAACCGACGAGCCCCGCTCAACCGGGCCAGCCCGCTTCACATAATCATGCCCTTATTGTGTACATATACGATTACTCAACCAACATAGTTCTCAACCCATCTTACGAGGCAAAGTTTTTCATAGCGCAGTTACATCAGCGGAAATTATAAGATGAGCCTCCAAGAATGACATAAAATAAAACGATAAAACCTCCAGATGAGATGAACGTTGTTACGAATGGGAAGGAGTGGAGATAATTTAAATTTTTTACTGGATCCAGTATTATTTCAGTATGTTATGAATAATTATTTATGCTAAAAAAGCGAAAAAAAAAGAAGGGGAAAAAAAGGAAAAAATCGTATTCGAACCCAGCAAAATTCGAAACGCGGGTCTGAACGGAAACGCCTTCTAATTAATTCCAAAACTAACCCCCCAAAAAGTACCGCCGTACCGCCCCGAGACATCCGTAGAAGCTGAGGCGCAGTATGGACTCCTCAGACTTGACTGGCGATTAAGTGTCCTGCGGTCCTTACGGTGAAGAATCACAGGATATTGTTCCAGCACAAAGGCATCAGGGGAGAGTATAGCCGGCACCCAGACCATTTCACGGCTAAACCCTTGCACTATCTGCTATCCACGATGATTTGAAAGAGCGCTGAGACTAATCTAGTCTATCTGGTCCTTTGTTTCCAAGCCCATTGTCTTGCTAATTTTCTTAAACCGTGGTCCAGTGGAAAAACTTGGACCTCGAAGCTAGTGAGTCAAACCCGTGGGGCTGGGTTAGTAATAGGATGGGTGTACTGTCGTGATTTGTAATAATCGTCGTGATTTGCAATACCTGTAGTGATTTGTAATAAAGTTGTCGTGATAAAATCACGACAGAGGTGTATTACAAATCACGTCAGCTTTTTTATTACAAATCACGACAAGTTTATTACAAATCACGTCAGTACAACCTTGCAATTAAACGTCGCTTGGTCATTTGCGCGGCAATACGTTATTTTAATAAAGATCAAACAGTTGAACGAAGTAGCGGTTACTCAGTTTTGCAGACTTTCAAAGTACGGTGCGTTGTCACGTGATTATTGACAGCAAAGAAAGATTTTCTTTGACTATATAATTAAAAGAAAATTACACGCTGTCTTGACGACATGAAGTTTATCTTTTCGTGTTGAAAAACAATTTCGCTGCGCTCACTCGGAAATATTGTTTTCACCACTCGAAGATAAACTTCACATCCTCACATCTCACGACGCCGGGTAATATCCTCTATATATGTGACTACATATGTATTAATATGCTATAAGGACGAGTGTCTTCTCAATAAAACACCAACCTAAAGTTCATTCATATCAAGCTGTACAATTTCTTTGATAGAGAACATGATAAACATTCGGTATATTATTGTATTTGCTTGAAGCCTTTGTTAAAGTGTTGTTTGTGATATTTATGCAGCTGAATGGGAAGTCAGAATCATCAATAATACAGAAACAACCAGCTGAGCGGCATTACATTTTCTAACCAATCACAGTCCGTTGTAATTTTTTAAGGCGGGCCCTATGTTTAAGGGTTTTTTTTGTCTGAGAAAAGTCCAAAACTCTTAATCAGAGTGATATTTCAGTTGTAAATTATCCAAAAACCAAGCTAGAAATGATTTTCAAAACAAATACTGAGGGCTGGAGGTTTTGACCAACAATGCTTTGCGCAATTACAGTTGTTCGCTCAGCTGGTAAGGCTGCTCACTATCGTCAATGAAGTGTTGTCTATAAGCAAGCTTTTGTAAATAGATTAATTTTCAATCATAACTTAGCTCTCTAGATTTTTCAATTTATTACTTTTAATTATATTTTATACATTTTTAATGTAAATATTAATGATTTGTATTTTAATCAGTGTCAATAAAGACACGTTGTTGTTGTTGTTGTTGTTGTTGTTGTTGTTGTTGTTGTTGTTAATCGTCACAAGCTCGCATTTCAACCCGGCACGGGTTCAAAGTGGATTCTAGTAAAAATTTGCTGCCGTCATTTTTTCCCTTAATTTTGAAATACACAGCCTCAATAAAGGATGTTATCTTCCGATCATTCTCTATTCTAGGGCGTTAAACACGTTAACGGTTGTAAGGGACCGGTCATTATTTACCTCCTAGGGGGGAGGGGAGGGGTCGGAGGATTTTTGATGTGACACACTAAAAATTATCTTATCTACCCCTGAAGCACTATGGGACTTAAGTGATCCCTCTTCATGTTGGAACAAATTTACTGACAAATATATGTGATCCCCCTTTACTTTCTGTCGTTGTTTGCTGATCCTCCCTCACACTCGTTGCAAAAATTAAAAAACGTTTAAAGTGTATTTTTTCTATCAAAAACCCGCCACTCTTGAAAACCAAGTGCTGACCCACAAAGAAGTACCGCCAAGAAAATCAATTAATTGGTGGTATTTGTTTTCTAAAGAGAAGAATTTAGAGCAATTACCTAGAATTTATTAGCGGAAGAACCTCAGTCGGCAGGATCGAGATAACCAGCCAATTAGTGAAAGTTTTGTCAGAGCTCGGCAGTGGTTCCTTGTCTTGTTTGTTTCAACAGCAGAGTTTTATTTATTTATTTTTGCTGAAATTAAAGTTAAAAAAGATCAATAATCAGTTCGACAGATACCTTGTATCTCAGCACATTTCAGGGCCGGTTATTTTAGTGGATAACAGTTCTGTTTTGTCAGGAAAATGATACAAAATAGACCCTTTCAGCTTCGTATGCAAATTGCATTTCAGCATTTCAGACCACGTGGCATTCTCTTGGGGATTGTTCTTTTATTATGAAAATGTTGACCTATCAACATAAGAAAGAAATCAAATTCCCAAGTGAGTGACATCACGTGGTCTGAAATGCGTAAACAAACAACGAAGCTGAAAAGGTCTATTGCTGGTTTTATGACGTTACAGCGGCCATGTTGGTTGTTGGTTGATGTTATATCAACCAACACTGGCGGCCGTGTCATTTGTTGTGTTATTCATTTATTTCAAAGAAACGTTTGTTATATTTTTGACTGTGGTGAGCAAACCCCTTGATAAAAATGAAATACTTATTTACAAATAGGATTTTATGTCTTTTCCCGAACTTGATGTTAAATGAATCTATTGAAACCAGGTCATAAGTGATTGTATAGTAAAGGACAGGATAATGGGTTAAGGACAATTTTCTTCACCCCCTCTGGGGCATTCCAGTGATCACGTCTTCGTGCCAGTGAGACCTTGATTAAAGTTTGCTAAAGCTTGGTTTCCATATGATCGCTTACGATCCCCGGAAAGCTGAAAATGATGCCAGCCATCGTCAGCGATCCACAGCTTTCCCAAGGAATCGCAAGCAGAATTCAAACATTATTGAAATGATACGAGTTCGTGACTAGTAGTATTTGCTGCCAAAGGCCTCTTACCAAGAGCAAAAGAGATCACGGATCGATACCTTTAAAATACATTTTTTGCATATATTGTATTGATGATTAAATCGTATTAGGCAACTGTTGATATTTTTCTTACAAATTTACCACGTATTTCTCAATGGCCTGCCAGTGTTCTTGTTGTGCCATACTGACGGGACCCAAAAGAACAAACCAGGTGTTCGCTGCTCTGATACAACACGGATGCGAATGTTGCAGACTACTTAAACAACGTCTAGGTGTATGCTCTCATATTCTGCTGATTTTTTCGAAATGAATCAAATTTGGCCGAGAAAATCCAAGTGAAAGTTTATGCAAATGAGGACGATTTTGTATGTAAATTTAACTTCCTCCATGGTCATTGATTTCTATTGTGCTTTGCTCATTAATTATTCATGAATTGTTTAATTAAAAATACAGCATAATACAACTCTAAACTCACCGAAAATACAATTAAAAAATACGTTGTGAAGTATTCTAGTTGATTTGTAGAGTCTACGAGACTCCACGTACAGTACTTATGCTCTTTACAATTTATCAGTTTTCTACTGGATGTACTGATTTAGTAGACAGGCAAGCCGAAAAGATCCCGAATAGTTCTTTGTCTGCTCATCATCCCACACTGATGCAGCTGCTTTGTGACAGCAGGGTTAATGTTAATTGCTGTGCTGTGATTCGAAACATCATTTCAGGCTACAAAAACATTACGCACAAATTTGCATGCCATTGGAAACGATATAGTGGTTACCGAGAATTAGCCCCAACATCAACTAAACGAGCAAGTGGGTTTTCCATTTATCGCTTTTGTTAAATGACAACATCATACTGAGGAGTTTGCGATTTACATTTGGAAAATGAATATAAGCGAAGGAAGATTGGAAGAAAAATGTTTCATTCTTGGCAATGTTTCCATCGAATTTTCGCCGATTTTTAGAACTGTAATATCGTCATTGTACTCAGGTACAGCCATCTCAGCATTTTTTCTCAACCTTCTTGTTCTTCTTGCTATCTGGAAGACTCCTTCCTTGCACAAGCCGTCCTTCATTCTCATCGCTAATCTCGCCTTGACTGATTTTCTGGTTGGAATTCTAGTAGAACCCTTGTACGTTATGACAAACGTTTCTGTCCTAAACAGTTGGCTGAAACCATACTGTTTCTTCTGGCTTAGTTGTCGGTGCTCTGGCTACTGTTTGGCTGGCATGT
>JAAAQI020144358.1:0-11573 GCA_011800005.2 Stichodactyla mertensii
CTGACTGACTGACTGACTGACTGACTGACTGACTGACTGACTGACTGACTGACTGACTGACTGACTGACTGACTGAAAGAAAGGATGGATGAATGAATTGGATGGATGGATAAAAGAATAAATGAATAAATTAGAGTAGATCTAGGGTAGCCAAAATGCCAGCCCGTGTATCCACTTGTATATCTTAAATTATAAAATATAAAAAAACGTTTTTGCATCAAATTCCTACTTGTAAAACAGATTTTTTGTGGTCAGGAATTCGTAATTCAACCCCACTGAGCAGATATGATCATGATAATTTGGCGATACCTCCATCAGGTACTACTTATCTCGTTCATCTGCAGCCTTAGGCATATTAAAACAAGTAATTCAAAACAAGTCATTTTTGCTTAAAGTGCCCCTAATGCCTATGGCTATATTTTGAAAATCCATTCTTCATGAAAAGTTTGTGATAGGACAGTTTAATTTTGCTGGTAATGGATGAGCCATTTACGAGTTATAAGGGTTTGAAGATCTTGATATGTAAATTACGTGACGTCATCCGAGTGTTTTTCTAGGAAGTGATCTCTAATCTACAGAATGCGCTGTTTGAAAAAAAAAGTCAAAATCCTACAAAGTCATTTGGCCAACTGAGGATAATGCTTTGAACATGAAACATCATCTGTAATTTACTTTAGCCTGTTTTTGTATTTATAATTAATACCCCGTTGACGTCATCTCATTTGCATTTCTAGATCTTTAATCTTCTATTATTCAGAAATATGTGGGTGAACAACCAATAAAAGTGAACAATATTATCAGAAACGTAGCCTACGTAGCGGCCCTAACGGGGGGGGGGGGGGAAGAGGGAAGGGAGGCCTCCCCTCCCCCTCCCCTTAGGGCCGCTACGTAGGCTATCAGAAACGTCAATTGAGAATGGGATTTTCAAAATATGGTCGTGGACGTTAGGTTCACTTTAAATTGAAACAAGATAAACAAAAATAATGAAAAAAATCGGCGAAGTTTTAGACCAGAAACCAGAAAAGAATTTTTTGTGTTTCTTTATAAAAAACTGTATTCAACTTTCAAAATATATTCCCACACCTAACACCAAAATCTTCCTAAAAATAAAAAGCAAAAGAAAAGAAAAGATAAGAAAAGCAGTGTTTACTTATGGATATTCAAGTTAAGTCAAGTGACTCCCTTTCTATACAAAACAAATAGAAAACGAAAAGAGAGTGACTAGTTATTTTTCCCGCCAAAATTCCCTAGCAATCGAAACTCGAGCAAAAAGTTGTATCAAAAATCTATTTCGCTTAAGTTTTGACATCAGTCAAAGTACACTTCAAGTTCGAGAGTTTAAGAAATATCCATAACAACTTAGACAGAATTTATTGTTACACTTGAAAAGAAAAAATACTAGAATTAAAACGAAGATGTCATGTTTGTCTTGAATCGTGACGCGTGCGCTAGCCGCGAAAGCTGACCTCGAAAACAAAGAGGAAACGGCGGGAAAAAACGAGGTAAACTCGGCGCAAAATACTACAAGAGTTTAATTATTATTAATATAATTGTTGTTTTGGAAAAAAATGAACTCTTTGGGAGTCGAAAGCCACGATTTTAAAGCTGCTCATACGCAAATTACACCGCCGACAAAAACAGTCCTGTTTTGGACTAATTATTCCTGCTAAAAAAAACAAAAACATACATCTGAGATTATAAACGTATTGGCGAGTCTTACACCTAAAGAAACCATTTGATTAAGAGTTCTCAGTTCACGATGAATGCAATTTGATGGCGGGACACTGTCAAACTTGGTTGAATTAATCATAATGAACAACAGGGCTAAAAAGTCAATAACAAGAGCAACCAACGACGCCTTGGTGAAGTTAGCTTGAATTAATGATTGACGTTTAGAACCGCGAGCTATCCGACAATGATAGTAGTCATCTACCGAAAACAGAGGCTATTTACATCGCTAATATGAAGGACTCCTTGATAATTTATAGAAGAAAACATTTGCAATTCAAAGTAGTTGTACCTTGGATCTTTGAGAACAAATTAAACGACAACTGAAAAGCAATCTTTTTTTGATTTTACCATAGAGACTTTCAAGTGTAGCTCACATTAATATCAACAAGAGAAAAGAAGTGGTACGTTCATTTTGAAGAGATTGGAAAAAATTGGAAGGGAGATTTTGAAAGCTTTATTGCCTACTTTAGACTGAATAAGCGAAATGGTAAGTTGGAATGTTTGTCTTGCTATGTACAGAAGTACAAACTGTTTCTTGTATTCAATTAGTGGCTGGTGAGCGTCTTTCCCAAATACACCTGAATTCACTTTCTGCGTTTCACGTTTTTTTACTTTTCTTTCTGTTTCAACAGTATCACAGAAAACTGCCGTCCTGAATGATCGTAACCAAGAATCATATTTTCAATTTAAGTTAGAGAAACATGTTTTTAGGAGCACCTAAGAGGTCGAGATCATCGACACTGAATGGACAACGAGGTAAAGCAAATGAGTGAATGAATACTTAGTTTGGAGTAAACGTAGAGCCCTCGAATTACCAACCAATAGTAACACTACAGCATTAAAAACAGCGTTCGTACTTTTATTGCCAGTCCTGTTGCCATCAATACCGCCGCCAAAACACTGCTTTGAAAATCAAATTACAAAGCCATATCTATAGGATCTAAACCAGGAATCAATTCCAGTAAAGGCTAGGGTAATATTGAAAGATCTCCAAATTATCACAGTGGGCATTTTCTGAAAATTCAAAATATATGCAAACTTTTTAAAGAAATTTTATCGATCACTGAATCATTCTTTTTTGTGTGTGCGTGAAAAATGTTTGAATCAGAAATATTTTCTTTTTGGGTCAAATTTCTCACATCTGAATAAAAACTGCGACGGAAAATACTATAATTTGACTTACGCAAAAATACTTATTTCGCGAAACAATAAAATCGGATATTATGACCAAGAAAAAAATTAAATTCAAACCTTGAAAAAAAAATTAATATCTCCTGGTCAAAGTTTAACATATGAGTTATATGTTTTGGAAGAAAATAAAAAATATATATACATTCAAAAAAGCCCCCATTGATTGCAAGTCTCCAAAAGGAAACCCATTCAGTGCTACAAGGAAGCCCATTCAGTGCTACAAGGAAGCCCATTCAATGCTACAAGGAAGCCCATTCAGTGCGGCTTATTTCATATATGTGGTATGTACTTTAGAGACCGTGCATTTCAAAGAAGCCCTTTTAATGCAAATATGATTTGATCAGAAACATAATCCTATTCGAATAAAAAAGTGTTCTGTAAGCGATTTTAATTAAAAAAGCTCCAAATCCTTTTCAGTTTGTATATTATGTATTTTAAAGAAGCCAAGATAACACCAAGCACTTTGAATTCTGTCTTCAAATCCGTCAAAAAAACAGCGAATCACACACCTCAGAAAAGCCCATTTAGTGTTTACATTTTTTCTGAAAACCTTTGCTCTGTCGTTCACATGATAAATAAGTCTTTTTAACGACAATAATAATTACTGTGAGATTAAACACTGGCGGGAATATCATGTGCTTGCAGTAATCATGTTTGATGGTCTTATTCGTCGCTTGACATAAATGTTTCTTAGGAAAAGATTACTTTTACACCAGGTTGTTATATAGACTTAACATTTGATGGTGGGGTGGTGATAGTGACGCCAATAATCAGGGACCGCGGAGCATATTGAAAAAAGGGGTGGCTGGCATTTGAAAATTAAGCATACTGAAGAAAGAAAAAGAGCTATGTTCGTTTTTTTGGCACATAAAGAGCCCCCAGCCCCCCAGCTCCGCGGCTGATAATGGCAAACCATCTCCGTGTTACAACAAACCGTACCGTGCACGTGCTGTAAGTCAATAATGTGCGTTTACCATTCGTATAAAACTGCTGTTTTAGCGGTGGCTTGTAATTTAAGGTCACAAAATTAAGCTCAGAACCTTTCCCTTTCCCTTTCTTGTCTTTTCTTTTCTTCCCTTTTTTCTTTCTTTTTCTTTTGATGACTCTAATGAATTCTATTGAAGAAACAAACTTAAATAAACTCTTTCCATCAGGTTTTAATTTGACGCTCGTGGCTTTATCTTTTCTTAATTGTTTTTTTCCATCTGTTTTCCTTTATTGCGTAGACGTTTGCGACCAGCCAGTAATCATTCATCAGCCAGTCATTCAAGTCATTCAGTAATAAACTGGAATTCGTGATGAAAATCGAAAATAATTTATGACATTTAAATGAAATTGCACGGAGAAACACTCATTACGAGGAAAGACGGCTGTATTTCCAATACAAAACAAATATCGGTAATAATATCACCAAGAAAAAAAATTGTAGTTTTGTTAAAGATGAATTTCAAATGTAGAGATAATCCCCGAGGCAAAAAGAACAAGTCTTAGAATTGCAACAGAATCGAAAGAGCTTTTCTTTCCCATATTTTCGTCACCACTTTCTACAAAGCTTTAATGTTGTCTCTCGAATCTAAAATAGTCAGTAAAAATCGTTCCGTGTTCTACTTTTGCATTTATTTTTATTCGATTTTACGCCTTATATAAAATTGTTTATTGTGCGTCATAGACCTTTTTTATAATAGCAGATTTCTAATGTCGGGTAAATGAAGATCTTCGTCGTCAAAACAACTTATACCGCCTGAAGATGAACTCTTAAAAATCAGTAACTTTGGAAAGTTTGAATGGCATAGCATCAAAATCCAAAACGATATTGTGGATCAAAAATTAAATAACTTTGTATGGATTTCAGAGATCAGGCTTTGGTGGCCTCGTTTTCTTGTTTTCTCACAAGTTAAAAAGCTTGTAGGTCCTTCAGGATTTAAACTTTTTCCTTCAAACTTTCATATTTTCTTTGGATAAGCATCTTCTCTCGAATGGAAGACGAAATTTTTATGAAACATTAAAATTTAAAGCATTATGATAACAAGCTGCCGCCATTATGAAGAGGTCAATTCAGTGCTTTGAAAATAATAAATCATTCGGGTAGGCAAGTGCAGTGTTACGAATTTTGGCGGATAAGAACGCAAAGGAGATTAATATTGTTATTTAGGAATTTTAAAAATTCAAATAATGTCCAATTTATAACAAGTCACCTTTCTTAAAGAAACCGAAATCTCTCATTACATTTATTTATTTGTATATATTGGATAAGGTGTTCTTGCATTATGGCACTATGGCAAAGCACACAACGATAGCACGCTCTTGCTTTGGCACAAGATTGTAGTAACTTAGCAATATCATAATTAATGTCTTTAGATTTCAAATCATTTCGTGCAATAAAACGCAATCACTTGAACAGCAGTTTAAAAACATTGTCGCTATATTTTTTTTACAATTAAGTACTCAAACGTTAAAGTAAAAGGAATATTGACAGCAACGATCACGGAAGTGATGATTAGAATTGATTGGAAAATGCCGAGCTTTGGGTTCGTATTCGTTTCACTATCTGTCTGTCTGTTCAGTCTGTCTGTCTGTCTGTTCAATTTTACTGTCTGTCTATCTGTCTGTCTGTCTTCGGGAGGGATGGACGGATGGACGGATGGATGGATGGATGAATGGACAGATGGATTGACAAATTGAGGAACAGAAGGATAAATTGATGAATAGAAGGACGGATATACTAGATATACGTGATAAACTACAGTACTGCTCTTTCACGTACCAATTACTTTTTTATTAGACCTTTTCGGCTTATGCGAAATGTTTCCCATTTCACACCACGTGTCATTCCCCTGGGTTTTATTTCTTCGCTTAATGTTAACGATTGAGAAGATTCATTAATATGGATGTACCTCAAACAAAAAATCTTATTCCCAAGAGGATGACACGTGGTCTCAAAGAGGAACACCTTACGTCATAACCCGAAAAGGTCCATAGGTGGGCGTATTATGATGTATTTTGTTTTGGTTAATTGTCATTTAAATTGCCAATCAAAAATCTATTGGATCATCCAACAAAGCAATGTGACAAAACCTATTGTTCAAATGGTTAGCACGTTAACATCAGAATGACAATGTTTACGCCCACCTTTTGAAGTGACTTTGGACAGAAATACGTCATGCAGTCCGTGTTACCAAGAGAGAATGAGCTAAGAGAAGGCACCCGTGCCCCATCATGAGCACTCTTTGATGCTAATTTTAGAATCCGATCTGTTTTTAATTTGTTTCTATGTCCGCGCGATAATCATGCCTCCTTTCCGGATCCGGTCAAAACAAAAACAGATATTTTGGGGTGAAATTTTTGATTTTGCAAAAGTTTAAATTATTTTGCCCACGTCAAGAGCGCGCGCACGAAAACGGTTTTGACCCTCCTTAAACCACTCAGGTTCCGTTCTAAAATAAATCCAAGCTAAAAATAGCATCAAACGGTTCCTATGATAGTTACAAGCCTAAATACGAGAGATTTCTTCTCTTACCTCATTCTCTCTTAGTGTTACCATGTTCACATCAATTCAAAAGAGACACTAAGCATAGCTAGAGGCTATGACATTATACATCCTCCATCTATTTGGTCTTAAAAATAACCGGCGCGTGGTATACGTAGACGGATATACGCCGGTAATCAGTACAATTACAATAGCTGTTATCAGAGTTAAGCCTGACGTCACTCTGCTTGTAAAATCAACAGGACGATAAACCTACGCATTTGCTTCAAAGCAATGCAATCTGTAATCTTTGCCATTTTATTCATCCATCCATCCATCCCTCCCTCCCTCCCTCCCTCCGTCCGTCCCTCCCTCCGTCCGTCCGTCCCTCCGTCCCTCCGTCCGTCCGTCCATTCATTCGTTCATTCCCTCCGACGTCCGTCCGTCCATCCATTCGTTCATTCCCTCCGACGTCCGTCCGTCCGTTCGTTCGTCCATTCCCTCCGACGTCCGTCCGTCCGTCCGTTCGTCCATTCCCTCCGATGTCCGTTTGTCCGTTCGTTTGTTCGGTTGTTGAAATTGCATCGTTTCATACAAGTTATATTTATGGTAAAACCTCAGTTCAGAAAACCTCTAGGCTACATCTTAGAGATAGGCCAAGAATTCAATAAATCAAAAGGAAGTCGTAAAGCCTTCTTAGCAAGGTAACTAAAATTAGAAAGAAAATTCGAGACGGCTCCAAATATTCCAAAAACACCACCCATATTTCTTTTTCGTAGACAGAAAAGATTATCCTATGCTTTTTCGTTACATTTATGTGAGTTTTAGCTTAGTTTGTTGTTTTTATTTGTTTGTTTGTTTGTTTGTTTCTTTTTCCCCGTTCTCTATAATTTTTTGCTAACCATATTTTCTGAATCATGACGGCAAAATTTGTGTCGGAATTCCTTGTGAGATAGAAAAAAATTAGTAATTTCCCTTGGACAATAAGTGACAGCAGAAGATTGTTAATGCAAAATCAAGGCCAGCAGTCTGTACCATTGAAGCTAATTAAGCAGTCTTATAGTTAGTTCTCAGTGGATCAATTTCCCGTAATAAGCTATACCATGGCTACGGTATTCAACACTGTCATGAACAAATTGGCGACCGAATAAATTAACTTAAAATTTCGAGGGATACTTTTACAACTGAACTCCAAAAAAATGCTTTTATATTGGCTTAAATAAGAGCGAGGAGGGTGTACCAGTTAGAGATAACATTACACAGAGGAATTAAGGTACAGTCTAGCCTTTTTCTTTAAATAATTCGATTCTTAAATCATCAAAAAAGACTCGCACAGATAAAAATATTCTTAGGTTAGTCGCGCGATAGGCGACCAGAGGCATTTCCACTTCGTAAATTACAGATCTCATAATGATAAACTCCAGAATGACAGAATTTATGAAGACAATGGCAAAGAACTAATGCCCAAAACTAGGTTTTGAAGGAAAGATGGCTATGTTAACACCAACAAAATAACCACCATTTTTGCGATTCATTGTACCTAATGCGTCCAAAACACCACGAAGATTGGAGTGCTTCGAGAGGGAAATTCGGTTTTTCATGATGTAGGTCAAGTGACATCAAAGAGAACATATTTCTTAGGTTATGGTAAGGGGGTTTTTGATAACGATTGTCGACTGGTCTCGCAATATCAGCAACAAACCCTGGCACTTTGCTCCAAGCGTTTGTACACCACCAAATATAGCTGTCAAAATATTGCAAATAACTAACTACTTTCAAGAGTTGAAAGCATAACTAGATAAGAACCAGCAGTAAGTAGTCATTTAAAAGAGTAAAAATGCTAAAACATCAGCATTTTTTTTTTTTTTTCGTGGGCTGTTAAAAACAGAATCGGAAGACTACTTCTCAAAATTGCATTCTGTTATTTAGAAATAAATATATGTCTTATTATATTCCGTTTTCTCTTGTTTCAAGAAGGTAGTATCGTATATAACACAAACCCTTGGATTTTTTAAAAGAAATTTGGGGTGTTTTTTCCAGAAAATTTGGCCGAGATCGATGATTTTCAATCAATCATAAATGAATGTGCAACCGCTGGAAGATAAGCTTTCTATGATTTTACTTCAAAGTGTATATGATTATTAACGTTTTTGTAACAGCTACATACAACAAAAAGGAATTATTAGTCTTTAAACAATGCATAATGCTGAAAACCCAAAAACATTTGATGGCGAAAAATGAATTTGTTTTTAAAATAAAGCCCTTTTAAATTTAATCTCCAGTCTAATTTAGGCCATTCAAATTACGAAAAGAAATGTAAAGATAGAGTAGGGATAAAGCTAAGTTTGTTTTGTCTATCAATTGCGTAAAATACGTCGTAAGATACCAGTTCATGGATCAAGTTAATTTATTCATGGTTGAACTAAATGAAGGGTAGCCTAGCAACAGACTTAGAGTTTTCAGGACGTAGGATTGAGCGGGACTGCAGCACCGCGTCACATTCAAATGGCTTTCCTGTCTACCAATCAACTAACACGAGAAAACAGTTCATCCAATCATAGTGCTTGGACGCTGGACACTTCAACCACTCAGGCACAAATACCGAGGCATCGCCGGCGACGTTGCGCGCAATATTTTCACGGGTGGACACACAATGCGATTTCCCCGTTGCCAACGTCGCAGGTAACGTCGCATCGCGTGTCCGAATCTTAACTTTATTTTCAGAAGCGACAAATGTGGGAACCGTTTGTTTCAACTATTTCTTTAGACTTTGACTAAACTTTACTCACCTCTAGAGCAGTTTTTATTGCTTCTACAGCTATATCTGGAGGGGATTTCAGACCACTGACAATCTGTGGGCCAAATAATTAAAATATTATTTATGTTTATTCACGGGATTTATCAAACGTCCTACTTTACTTGTTACCTTGGTAACGGCTTGATGCAACTGAAACAGACTGTTCACAGTAGCGGCGCTTCTTTGTTGTCCGCTAGACACGTGACCACGCACTTGACTGGCTTCCGATACGCCTGGAAGCTAAATTAGCATTGATTTGTTAATCATAATGTGAAGCCACTATTACAACCTCTCCCTACTTACGTTCAGTATCAGAGTAGTTTTCGCATGACTGTAAAACGTCACGTCACGCGACACTGTCACGCCGCACGGAAACGACGACATCCGTTGAGCCAATCACATCGCGTAAAATCACTGCTCATCCAATAAAAACGCTTTGACACGAAACCATCACGGTCACGTCCGTGAGTTTTTTTTTACAGTCGTACGACAACTGCTTACGACAACCTTTGCTCATGCCCGCGTGATCTCGTTCTGAAGTGTTCCCCCCATACGTTTTATGATTTCAAACGACACTAGACAAAGGGCTTTAATCACACGGCGGCTATGTTTATTCCCACGAGAATAAAAACCTTTGCTCATGCCCGCGTGATCTCGTTCTGAAGTGTTTGAATGCGAGGCCAAGCGGCGGAAATGTATTGTTTCAACCAACATGGCCGCCGCGTGATTAAAGCCCAAGCTATGCTCGCAACTTGTTTTTGCAAACATATGTTATAGCACGGCACAGGCAGCACGTCAATATTCATTAGATTTTTCAGTTGAAAGAATACGTCTAACACAGTTTTTTCTTCTTCAACAGATCGGGCGAATACCATTCAACAAATGACCGGCAATGAAACTGACCCAAACAACGTCCTTAGCACCAGGCCGCGTGCGATCCAATCCACGAGCGGCTCAACGCGCTTGCTTAAAATAAAGAAACGAACAAAAACCCTTCTCTACAGACTGATACTTCTAGGAATCTACACTACGACTGGCGCGGCAGTATTTCACGTGATAGAGTCAGGAAATGAAGACGAGAAAAATTATTGTCACGCAAAAGGAGAATCCAAGGTGGAACTGCAGATGGCGAAGAAATTCAATGTCTCGATGAAGGAAGTTCGGAAGTTTGTTCAGGATCTGTGCGAGATGTTTGAAGCGTCCCATAGGTGCAAATACAGCCATAATGACTGGAGTTACTATCAATCACTGTATTTTGTCGGCAGTGTAACTACTACTATAGGTAAGAAATTCTTCTAGTAATATCTCGGCGGTCCCTGGGAGAAAAATCCCGTATAGGTGCAAAATGAAGCCATTATGACTGGAGTTACTACCAATCACTGTACTTTGTCGGCAGTGTAGCAGCTACTTCAACGTTCGCGAATTTAGTTGCAGTTTGAAACTATAAGCCTTTTTCTTGTAAAATAGAAAGGAATTTGAAACCGTTAAATGCTACCAAGTAACAAGTAGATGTAATACTACAGAAAGGCTCCACTTAAACTAAGGAGTTAAGAACAACTAACCATTAAAAAAGGTGATTTATTACCATAAGAAGAAATCTTATCAGCTACTCTGTTGCGAAGCAACTCGTTGAACTCATTTATAAATGCCGTTTGAAGATGAAGAGTTGAAGATTAATTGATATCGAAAGACTGAAGCAATATCCAACAGTTTTTCTGTTGTGTGGCAACTTGTAAGATAGTTAAAGAATAATCTCTTAAGGTGATGAGTCGGGGATAAATTAGTCACGGATGTACAAGGAGTATCTTGTCTACAAAAGTTGGTAAACCGATATCGAATCATCTTCATCTTTCACAGACGTTTATTAAAAAGCTGAAAACTCTCTTGAATAGGCTATTTGAATGATGGCGTAACTTACCCGAAAACCAGAATGCTTTGAGTGGCTTCTATTGTCAGGCAAATTTTATCAATTGTCTCTTTATTCCCAGGAGAGTAGAGAAATCTGAATAACAAAGCATTTTGACAAAGCATTCTGGTAGTGATAGTAAAATGATGCAATCATGCAAACTGCCTATTCTTGAAAACTAAAATGTACGCATGCGCAGACGTGTAGTGTCTGCCACCAATCTCGTTCCCAGAGCCGCGCATTCTTACTGCGCATACTCGACGAAATATCTTGGGCACTGGAAAACTCCAATGTTGCCTGCTAAGTGATTAGCTATTACAAAGAAATCGGAAAAGAACATTCATTAAAAACAAACAAAACTCAACCGCCATAATAGATCACGATAGACCGAAAGCCCACAGCTAATTAACAATTATTCCACGAAATCGAGTCGTACATGAGCTCATAGCCGACGAGGCGCGCAGCACCGAGTCGGCTATTAG
>JAAAQI020144380.1:0-11570 GCA_011800005.2 Stichodactyla mertensii
CCAATTAGTTTACCACTATGTAAACTAGGTATTAATGACACGTTAATAAAGTGTATTATTATTATTATTATTATTATTATTATTGAATCAAAAATTCTTGTGGACCCACATCTGATCTGTGAGGTACACCATACAACGTTACTGTAATGACATTTATATCTACTTTGCTCTTATTTCACACAAAGTTCTCATAACCTAAAACCCAGTTCAGACGTCGAACTTGAACTTTTGCCGTGCCGAATTCAATGTAGTGAGATGATAATCAGTGGCAACAAAAGATTTGACTAATTTGCATTAGATTTGACGCGGCAAAAGCTCGACATCTGAGCTGGACCTAAGAAGTACAAAATTATTTAGTTTAACTGTTTTTGCCTGTTTTCATCCCAAATTAACCAAAAAATCCTCGTGGACCCATAACCGAGCTGTGAGACACTTCGCATTATGTTAACGTTAATGCTTGATTTGTTTCAGCTGGTCTATTACACCTTTAATGTATCCAGCATCGTATGTGTTCTCAGTGTCCAGTACAGCATACATCGTCCTCATCTGCCTCAACCTCTTCATCGGCGTCAACTGCACACTAGCAACGTTTATACTCGAGCTTTTTCAAGATGACCAGGTATGGGTATAGGGCCAAAAATTACCCAGAAATTATCTGCGTTAGTTTTTCTAATTAATATTATCTCCAAAGTTAATCTTATACGTAAAAATTACCCAAACGAAATAATAAGTAATTACAATCACCGCACACGAAGCATGGCATACTGCTGCAATAGAGCGGATTTCGTATTAGTGGGAAACGTAGATAGATGTATTGTACAGTTTTACTGTAACAATGATAGTAATAGTGGAATTTCAGAGTGGTATTTCCACAACACTCGGAGTGGCTCTTCATCCACTGATTTCCATTTCGAATTTAAATGTTGATGTTTGCGGAGGGAGGAAAACAGGAGAACCCGGAGAAAACTCCTCGTAGCACAGGATAGAACCAACAAACAACTCTATATATTCACATATGATAGAGAGTCCGAGTATCGAACCCGCGACGGCAGCAGTGAGAGGCGAGTGCTCTCACCACTACGCCACTCATGCTTCCCTGCGTGATATTATTGGATGATTTACAAGCAATAAGTGGAAAGCCATTTCAGTGTTACAACATTCCGTACCGTGTACGTGCTGTACATCACTGCCATAAGTTTGCCACTCATACGAAAACCGTTCTAAACGTTTGTAAGCCGTGGTTCTACCGTGGCCAAACTGTTTCGAGCAAGATTCATTCATATAGTGTTTGACATCTTTACGTTATTCTTCAACAGGAACTGACTGATATTAATGAGTGGCTGAAGGTGATCTTCTTAATATTCCCGAATTACTGCCTTGGACGAGGACTCATCGATTTGGCGAAAAACCAGTTCCTTGAAATCTTCGACAGATTCGGTATGTTTATTTTCTTACCGTCTTAGAGTTCTTAGGATGGCAAACAGAAATTCAAGCACTGAAATTGTAAGTGACTGATGAGGGGACACAGCTTATAAGGATATTGCATGTTTAAAATGCAGCATCATATCCAGCTTCATATTGGATAGCGGGGGCGGGGAAGGAAGAACGGTTTACGCAGGTAAAAGGGAGTGCCTCCCGGCAACCATGCATTTCCCCTGGGGGTGGGGGGGTTTAAGGGTCTGTGCATCCTCTGTTTTCATTTAAATGTGTACCAGTGCCATTAATTTGACTTTTTTTGTTGTTGTTGATATCGCAGGACAAAACCTCGTAAGGCCACCATTCAGCTGGGACATCACAGGTCGTAACATCTTTGCCATGATCATCCAAGGCTTCATTTTCTTCTTCATCAATGTTCTCATTGAATATAGATTCTTCATTAAACCAAAGTAAGTTAATAAATCTATGAACAATACTAAGAGTTTTGTCTTCTCTTTGCTATCTTTTGGTAAAAGCTGACTAACATCATAAGTGTGCCTCTACAAGTGTGACAAATGAGATAAGTGTGCCAAGCGTGTATAATGTGTTCTGGACGCTATCCCTGAAGTAGGAATTACATTTCCCGAAATCAATTTCTAAATCAGTTCGAATTTGTTAACGAACGCGTTAGTTATGAGAGCCGCTGGCTTGGGAGAATGAACAATCATTCCCTTGCTTAATTGACGTAAAAACATTCCATTCCATTTTTTTTTCATTCTAAAACCATTCTGGGAGTCTTTCTTTCATGTGACGTTACCACAACACCGAAATAAAATGTTCTGGCTGCGTCAGTTAAGAGATGTTTGAATTAAACATTTTATTATCATCATCCTCCTCATTATCAACATGATTTACGAATCCAGGCCAATGCTAATGAATGGTAGAGACATCAAACTAGCAGAAGAAGACGATGATGTCAAACGTGAAAGGCAACGTGTAGTGGATGGAACTGGTAGCTGTACAGATGCAATGAGGCTTGTCAACTTGACTAAGGTAACTTAGATGAACGAACTCATAAGAATCGACTGTCAACATGTACAACGTTTTGTAAAGATATGAATGAATGCATATAAAATTCGTTTTATCTTTTTTAGCTTCGTCTGTTTTAAAGGTCACTTAGTTAGCACGTGACCCTTCTCCGAAACCGTGACCCTCCCTGTGGGCTTGGACCCTGACTCGGCATAATTTTGTGACAATCCCTCTTTCTTTTGTCTATTAGACTCATGATGACCCTCCCCCTTCTCCACAAGTTCCTTACCCATCACCTTTTTTAAGATAGCCCAAAAAATTTCAGAGATCATAGAATACTTTAAATCACTAACAATGGATAACAACACAAGATATGTGAATGATCAAAGGAAGAAAGGAACGAAAAAGGGAAAAGAGGGAGGATGGAAGGAAGGAAGGAAGGAAGGAAGGCCAAGAAAAAACTTTAAACACAATTTTTATCGTATTTTATCTTTAAATTGTCAGGTTTTCAAGGTTCGCAAGAAGACTAACGTTGCTGTCAATCAGCTGTGTGTTGGTGTGTCTAAGGGAGAGGTAGGATTTTTTCAGGGTTCATAGTTATTTTAACCATGAAATAGGGGTTGTGTGTATTTGTATTGATGTATAAAGAATTCATATTTCTTTATGTCTGATGATAATGCGCATTTTTAAAGCGTGTCTTCATGCTTTCATTGTCAAAAACATGAAGGAGCAAGGATGACACAGTTGGTTAGTGCTTTGCCTTCTGTGCAGGAAGTGCGACCTTCATTCCCAGTGACCTCTCATCCTTTTTTCGGCTTCTTTCCATTCCGTGTCGCTTTAATTAGCTGTTGGGAGGGGATAAAGGGTGCACCCTTCAAACGCTTTGTACACGAGCCCCTGGCTCAGGAGAATTGGACAACCAACCCCCGCGTTATCGAATTAAAATGAATTACCTTTACTTTTGCTTTTTACTAACTTCCTTTTGTTGATCACTTTTTTAGTGCTTTGGTTTGCTTGGAGTCAACGGTGCTGGCAAAACAACCACATTCAAAATGCTGACTGGAGATATTCCCGTAACCTCTGGAGAGGCTTACGTTAATGGATACAGGTATAAACTACAGCATACCAAATTAAACGAAAAGGCCTGTGCAAACACTAATGACATTGGTGGGCATGCCAATCGTTGATCAGTGTTAGTAGTTGTATTACAAATGGTCCCAACATTGTTGGGTATAACGTGGATACAAAGTGTTGTGCGCTTGTTGGAGTGCAAGTATGTTGGACGCATGACGTCTAGTCGTCTAAAGTATTTTTCAAACGCACCTAACACAGTTAATGAACACAGCACATAAAAATGTTGGGACTGGTTGGCTCAAACGTTTGAGGCGTTTTAAATTTCGTCAAGCAACAGCTAACAGCACCCGATATGCATGTTGAGCGAGTGGCAGATGTAGTTTGAGATTTCTCTCCTTTTTGGCGGGTATATGGTGTCGATGTCACGTCCCTTCGACTATATTACCTCCCAAATCTAAACTCTTTAATCCACGCGATAAAAAGATTTCATGTGCAAGAAAACGCTATGGATGATGCTCCCATTTAGCTTACAGGGTAGATCTGAGGGGGCATCTTGAGTAAAAAAAGCTAATCAAAATATTTAATGTGTTCGGCAGTGTTTTGTCAGATATCCACGCTGCTCACCAGACCATGGGTTACTGTCCACAGTTTGATGCTCTTGATGAGCTACTGACTGCAAAAGAACACTTGTACCTGTATTCACGATTGAGAGGTGTACCAGAGAATGACATTCAAAAGGTAGGTTCTTCTACTCGTGTCTGTTCTGTTGTGGCATACAGTGTAGGACAAGTTTCTTACTGTAGGAGGGCGCCTATTTCATTTAGAGGGGCCTATGGCAATTTCTTAGCATTTCTCTTTGATTTTGAGGCAGTAAATCTCAAATCCCCCCCCCCCTTAATGTTGTGTCTGAACACAATCTTTGCGCAAAGATTTCAAACCAAGGATACAAGTAATGAACTTAGTGTATCTCAACGATTCTTTTCGATACAAAATGAGACTTTTATTTTCTCTTTTGCAAACAGGTAGTGGAGAATCTTATCCACAAAATGAATCTAACTCAGTATCAGAATGTAAGCGCTGGTAAATATAGTGGAGGTAACAAGAGAAAGCTGTCCACTGCAATAGCACTGGTGGGAAACCCAGCTATCGTATTCATGGTGAGTAATGGAAAGATGTTAGAGTGTGGACTTGAGAAAATGAATGAGATTCTTGAATGCCAAGACAACTGTTTGATTCTGAATCCTTGGAAACGCGCCACGGTTACGGTACGGCACGGTATGTC
This sequence comes from Stichodactyla mertensii, assembly GCA_011800005.2. NCBI lineage: Eukaryota > Metazoa > Cnidaria > Anthozoa > Actiniaria > Stichodactylidae > Stichodactyla > Stichodactyla mertensii. The sequence goes on from JAAAQI020144380.1 coordinate 4,802, forward strand.
CGCGTCGTATGCTTTTACAGGTAAACGAAATCTAATTGGATGAACTATTGTCCCGCACGCTTTGATTGGTTTATTCTCAAACTCGTGAATAATAAATGAGGGAAAAACAAAGTAAATCACTACCATGACCGTGGTTTGGATATGTGATCTTAATTAGCATAAAAATTTGGCCAACTTTCGCTTTGATTTTCCCTAGAATTATTCATGGTTTCAGAAGCTAGATCAAGCACCTGAAAGAATGTTTCATCCGATATCCAAACACCTTGAAGTCGGTTAAAAAGATTCAGCTACGCCTCATTTTTTCAACCCACTTCTCGGTGTTTAGATATTGGATGAAGCATTCTTTCTCGTGTTTGATCTGTTTCCGTAGCGTAACCGCATATTGGTATATATTGCTGACTGGCTTTTTATTAACACTACAGGACGAGCCGACCACAGGTATGGACCCCAAGGCCCGTCGCTTTTTGTGGAACATCATCACCAACATCGTTAAAGAAGGAAGAACTGTCATCCTCACATCTCACAGGTATAATACGTGTATCATTGTACATCTTTCTGAAAACGAGTGTATACTGCCGAGCTCAACCACGAACGAGAATGCTACGGCGAAAATCGTGGCATCGCGACCCGTATTATAGCCTGCGTTGCATCGGGAATTTTCTTCGTAATACTTTACGAAGAAAATTCCGTATTCAACGCAGGCTACCCGTATTACTGTAACTTCGGTTGGATTTTTGTGCTTTTCTGATCCATCAATCATCTTTGGGGGCGGGAGTTATGCAAATCCGTGAAAATCATTGGTTGATTTGAATAACTCCCGCCCCCAAATGATGATTGACGCATCAGAAGAGCACAAAAATCCAACCGAAGTTACGATAATACGGGTCGCGGGATTTTTGCTGTAAGACGCGGTCCCTCGTAGCCAAATGATGAGATATAAACTAATCTAAAGACTTTCTGTTATTTCAAACTAATTTCTTGTAAAATAATTCTTTAATATAGTGCTGTCGGTTTGGGGCGCAACTACATGGGTCAGATAGAGAGCACGCGTTACAACCATTCAAATATACAATAAATTTATCTGGGAAACGTTCAGTAGCGTTCCCATTCGCGGTATGACTATAATAACCAATTTATTACCCGTATAACTAACTTAGTGTTATAACTCAGTGTATTTGTTGTTTGACAGCATGGAAGAGTGCGAGGCTCTGTGTAACAGAGTAGCCATCATGGTCAATGGGCAGTTTAAGTGTCTGGGAAGCCCACAGCACCTGAAAAATAAGTACGTAGTTACACCAAGGATATTAGCACAGATTTTCAACGTGCCGTGAAAATCTTGAAGACATAGACACACGATTCGACGTTCCCTGTGACGTTGCTTGCACTATGCTTGCACCTCAGACTTTCGCAAAGTCCTTCTTCTTCGTATGAATTCGTGCGCGCTGATACAACAAAGGCAGCCCAAATTAACATTACGATTTTACGCGCTGGACCGCTCTCGAATATTCGTCACTTAATTTCTACGCGCGCTTCGCGCTACATTTCCTTGCTCGCTTTTTTCTATTTCTTTGATCCTGTGAATCCAAGAGAGGTCGACTTGGAGCAAGTCCACTTGCACCGGGGAAATCGCGTGTCTACCCGTAAAAGTAGAACTGGTTTCTACTTCTGCGACGTCGCGCGCAACAGTTGCACGGGGGGGGGAGGGGGGGGGAGACACGCAGTGCGATTTCCCAGTTGCAAGAAACGTTGCAGGAGGGAACGTCGCATCGTGTTTCCGAGCCTTTAACGGTACAACGATAAGCTTTCTGACTGGATCAACACTGCTGAACAGCGTATCCTATTTAGAGATCATTTGTTCAATAAATGTCACCATTTTCGTACCGTGACCGTATGGCCTGTCGCATTATTTTTACGCTCGAACGAACGAAATCTGCTTGTTGTATGTTCTTGATTTCTATGGACATCATAGCCGCATTGTTGGTTGAACTAAAGGATTTCCCTCTGGTTTGCATGATTTTTGTTGTCACCTTTCTGATTCGGGAATTATGTAAACCCAGTAATAATAAAACAAAAAATTTCCTGGACGTTTCTTGTTCTGTCGTTCCCATTCTGATGGTTATCACACTTTTTTTCGTAATTATAACGCGAACAACTTACCGTATTTACTAGAAAGAGCGCAGGGTTTCAGATGCGCAGTTTTTAGTTACGGGCACTCTTTTAGGGGAAAAAAACGAAAGCAAGTCGAACGGAACATACGTTCACTGTCAAGATAAACGCATTTCGAACTAAAAATTATCTTATGCAGGAGAAAAAACTTACACGGTTGCCAAAGGTCAAAATGTAATATTTTTTATCTCATGTGGTGCTTAATCTCGTAAGCTTCATACGACTAAAGTGAAAACACCAGATATGCAGAATCGTGACTCTGCAAGTCTCCTAACAATACAAGTTTTCTTGATTGTGCACCATTTTTTGTTCTAGATACGGTGATGGTTATACTATAGTGCTAAGGGTTGCTGGTCCGAACCCACAGACAGAGCAGGTCTCTGAATTCATCAAAACAGTATTTCCTAATGCTGTTCTTAAGGTAAACCATGCTGAAGACTTTGTCCAGAATAATCTACTAATTACTTCTTTTTGTAATTCTTTTTTCTTTACCGTTTTGCTTTTTGCTTTTGGTTATTTTTCGTTTTGTAGATGTTACTCTGTCAGTGTGGAATAGCCCACTTTCAAGTGCAAGTGCACTTGCAATGCATGAATTAAGCAAAGCTTTGTGCTAAATCCCGCTTGGTGGCACAAAATGACTGACATGTTCTGTTACTCTTTTCTCTCTGACTTGTTCACCATTCACTCTTAAAAATATACTTTTAAGCTACAGAACAAGTCAAAAATGTCAGCCATTTTGTGCCACCAAGCATAATATAGCAGTGGCCTCACGTTTAAGCATCCTTTTTGAAAACAAAAAGTGAACTTTTACTCCTTGGTTGTTGTTGTTGTTTGTTATTTTTCATTTATTTTTTTCATGAATACTATTGCTTTCCTTTAATAATCTTTGGCTTTAACACAACTTTAAGAACCTCACTGCTTCATCATTTGCTTCCCATTTGTTCTTGTTACATCACAGCCACTGCACTGTTACATTCCAGCCTTTTGCTTTTCCACTTAATAAATTTCCTTCACTGAGTTTTCAAATTACATCAGGTACTTAAGGCTGATCAATTCATGATTTCTTTTGTTCCTAGGACAAACATCTGAACATGCTGGAATATCAGATTCCCTCACAAGGTCTTTCAGTCAGCAAGCTGTTTGGGCACCTTGAAGCAAATAGAAAAATATTCAACATAGAAGATTACTCGGTGTCACAGACAACGCTAGACCAGGTATGTTAATACTGCTTGTGGCGTAAGCCTTTGTCATTCATGTGCCAACCAGAGATGGATTGGCTGGTGAAACCAAGTAACTTGTGAAGATTTTTAGTGAAAATGGTTGGCATATAACATCACAGTGGTTTTGCTAGTAAACACTAAGTATCACTATGAGATCTGTAAAATCCTAACGGAATTAGACTATGTCTGCACAAAACATTGGTAGACATTACTTAATGTATGCAGTTTAGGCATTATCCCTGGACTTAGCATATCAGTCCATCTGGTTTGCATTTTTTGTCCAACTTTGCATCATCTGTCCAAGCTTTCTTTTAGATAGTAACTTCGCTTCATGTCAAGGCTAATGCATAGTGTATTTTAGTCTTTTAAGATCACAATTCTTCTTTCTTTTTGATCACAATTCTTCTTTCATTTATCTTCAGGTTTTTATCAACTTTGCTAAGGAACAGACAGATGGTATGGACGAATTGCAGGTCAATCAAAACCAGCAGCCCCACATGGAGATGACAACAATGCGCTATGCACACTTAATTGAAGGAGATGAGCCTGAATTTACAGTTCATGTCTAATTACCTGACATCAATTACTTTTAATCATTATTATTCATTGTACTGGAGTGTCACCTCCAGGGTCTTCCAGGGATGCATTGTAACCTTTTTTCTTTTTTTTTTCTTTTTCTTTTTCTTTTTTTTTTTTTTTGTAAAATATTTTTTTAAGAACATTCACATTATTTTATTATTAGGGGGCATTGCATTTAGAGCAGATTTCGTATGACTGTGAAAAAGTCGCGGTACAAACACGGGACGGACACGGTCAAGGTGTGACAAGGAACTTTGGAATTCTAGAAAACTTCACGGTCGCGGCAAGGCACGCTTACGGCATGGACCATGCCGCGACTTTTTCACAGTCATATGAAATCTGCTCTAATTTTGAATTCATACCCCCTCCCTCAGTTAAGGCAATAATTGACCTTTGGCACTAACAGGTCACATGACCACAACCATCTTAAATCGAGTACCAGTGTCAAAATGAAATCCAGAAATACATAGAGCATATCAATATTTAAGTAAGAAGATGAAGTTTCAGCTCAAAATGTTTGCCAGGAGAAATGGCATGAAATATAAAATAGAAAACTTTATTAGGATTTGTATGGCTCGTGCAGGCCTGTATAAGTCCACTGCATTTTTCTGTACAAACTGTTAGAAAACATTTGATTTTATATTTCATGGCAAGTTTTAACGAGTCAAACATTTTGAGCTGAAAAGTCACCTTCTTACCAATATTCAAGATGCTCTTTCCATTCTTGGAGTTCATTTTGACACTGGTGCTTGATTTAAGAGTGGTCTGGTCACATGACCTGCTAGAGCAAATGGCCTATTGATATCAGACTGAATTTCTTGTGGTTTAGGGTAAGTGAATAAAGATTCTTAGAGCAGGGGTTGGGTTAAGGTAGGAAGTGAATGGGAAATGTTGGGGGCATGGTACAAACTGACAATGACAAGGTGGAAGTCCTTAGATGTTGGTCTTTTCACAGTTCGCCTTTCTGAAATTCATTGGAAGAATGGAAATAAACTCGTGCTGCACAGAATTGTGGGATTGAATTTGGGGACAAGATCTTGCATCAAATCTTGTATTGGATTCTGGGATTGATTTTGGGGATAAGATGGAATCTTTCCTTGAATTTCAGAAAGGTGAATTGACTATTTTCCAGGTAGTAAACAGCCAGGTGTTGTCTAGGACACAAAAATTATGGATGTCCCTGGGGAGGGGGACAAAAACAAAATGCAATTGCAGTAGTAAAAACAGAAATAGTAATCAAAGGAATATATTCTGAAAGATGAGAAAGATAATTATATCCTATATACCAGTGAAAACACCCACATGCATATCTTAAATCTAAATGCACTCCTTTGGATGTTTTTATATGAAACAATTTTCTTTGGACTGTGTGCCTGTGTACAAAAAAGTTTTCATAGCTGAGCTACAAATGATTGCCCTGTTCAATAATTACCAAAATTTATAGTTTTGGAAAAGATTCTTTATTGTAGTTGTTTGTATCCATTCCTAAGTTAAAAATGGTATATATTTAAACGAATTTACTATCCAGTAACTGAATCTAGAGTCTTGTTCAAGGTACCGTGTAAAATCATAGCACAACCAACTATAAATTGGAGGAGATTTTCCCAAAGTTTATTAATTTTTTATCAGTATTTCCATAGGCAGGGAACATGGATGTAGAAACATAATTTAAGAAAAAACTCAATAGTGCTTTTAAGTGTGATGTCACTTGTATGAAAAGGCAACTTTCAGGTCCAAAATGAAAAGCAGCTCTGTAAAAAAAATCTTACTTTTTCATTGTATCAGAAATTTCAGATAAACGTTTTGGCTTTATTTGAGCAGATTTTGGTTAATTGGACCTGGAAATATGTCATAACCGAAAACCTCTATATCATTGATATGGGAATGTCTAAGGTATGTTTTAATTTGGAGGAGGGTGGGATGAAAATTGTTTAGTAATTCCTTTTTTAATCAGCTCATTCATCACTGCCTTCAGCAGATCAAGACCCACCCAAAAATGATTAGCATTATGATCAGATTAAGATCATAATGCTTGTACAGTCATTCATGATGGACAAATATCATAGTGACATGATGACATAACAGTTGATTTAGAAATAATTATAGAGTCTTAATTACAGAACAGCTAATAATGTATGTATTGCATGTACTTAAAAAAAGTAGCACAAGTAGGTAAACTGATTAAATATTCATTATAGAAATACCACGAGTTATTACTTGTTATTGCTTCATAGAGTGATTTTATTTAACCTGTGAAAAAAGATGACTACCAGTATTTAGTGAGTACTAGTGCCAGAGAATAAAAGAAACAATAGGTCTAAAGTCTACTACTAACTAATAGTTTGACAATTTTTTCACAGGTTAAATAAAACCGCTCTAGTATGAATGTTTCTGATATCATTGTGTAGTTGCAGGACAGAAGTAAGCCAACTTTGAAGGGCATTTTGCATAAATACAATTAGCTTCTTCTACCATGCACATGACTGCAACATCGACCACAAGAAAGCACCATAAACCAATCATACTGTTTGAGGCCAATATCCCAATTACAGGGTGAAAATATTACTGGGCATGGATCAAGTAGTTTACGTATGGCCCTCCAAAGTACAAGCATCACCTCTTGAGGCCCCCCTGTCTCTTCAGTCACATTAGTTTGCCGGTTTCAAACGAGTCGTTACACTGTTGTTGTAACACAACAACTCGTTCGCGTCTGAAGTTTTTGACTCATTCGCAATGTTTCTCTTACTTTATTCGCCTTTAGATTGATATAAACTTTTTTAGAGATAAAAAGTGTGTGTTTTTAA
>JAAAQI020144391.1:2500-11569 GCA_011800005.2 Stichodactyla mertensii
GGGGGAGGGAGCTGGTGCAAAAGTGGATGTTTGGTTTTTCCTGACCCCCTTTTTTGATGCACAATTTGTTCTGCCCCTCCCACCTTCCTACATACATCACCAATGTCTGATGACAATATATTTGCATAAATTTCTATAGCCCCCCTTTTTCCTTGCATAAAAATTGGTGACCCCCTCCCCATTTGCACTAGCCCACCCCACCCCCCTCCCTCTAATAAATGACTGGTCCCTAATCACTTACTTGGTTACCTGTGGTATAATATGGGTTAAGTATATCAGCCAATCAAGGTCATCTAGACCAGCTGTATTCATTCACTGGGCTCCCTATGATGTAATAAGTTATGCTATCATTCTCTTCAATCTGTTCTTGTTACCATAGTGATGGGGCATGTCATGAGCAATGGCATTGAGCTTATTTCAACGACATCTGATGTAGACACCAACCCTCAACTCAAACAAGGTATGGACACCTTAATGAGCCTTGCTGCCAAGAGCAACATCACTGACCGAGAGAGACTGCATGTTCAAGCGGTGAAGGAATGGGCTGATGGGTAGGTAGTATACATATAATATGTAACCCAAGCAGGGTTTTACTGGAGATGGAAACATTTTGAACATTCTTTTCTTGGAGTGTTTTGGATTTCCTTACATGCATGTGACATACACCAATTGTGTGACCCAATTTCAGCTTTTTTCTGGCAAAAAATATATCAATTTTTGTTTTTACTCAAATTGCACTATGAAAACACATTTTAGTAAAATTGGTTTAAAAAAGCCTCCCGGCTTTAAATTTCTTGCTTTGCTAATGAAAGCAATGTTTTTCTAATTTTTTGATCCCCTTATTGTTTCAATTATTATCTAGTAGCTAGTGTATGCATTCTATACTGTTATTGGAATGATTTGCAATAATTGTATAGGAACACCATGAAAGCAACTCAGCTGTGGGAAGACATTCTGACTGTTTATCCTACTGACATGTTGGCCTTGAAGATGGCACACGACACATACTTTTATCTTGGTTTACAGCCACAATTAAGAGATTCCCTTGCTAGAGTTATACCTAGTTGGAGACCTGAAGCACCTCTTTATTCGTATGTATGATTTGGGTTGGTTTTGTGACTAATTTATCCTAGCAGAATACTCTATAATAGTCTTCTCCCTCCCCTCTGCCTCTCCTCTCCCTCCCCTCTCCCTCCCCTCTCCCCCCCCTCTCCCTCCCCTTTCTCTCCTTTCTCCATCTCTAATACAACCAAACCAGACATCTGAAACTGCAACCAGTTGTGAATTCTCCTCTTAGTCTTCCCCAACCCACTGGGTTTTTTTCGCTTGCTTTATAAGGGAACTCACAATTTTGACAATCGTTTTGTTTGCCAGATATTTACATGGTATGTACGCGTTTGGATTGGTTGAAACCAACATGTATCATGATGCAGAGAAGCATGCAATGGAGGTAAAATGCAATATTACCTTCTTAAATACGTTAATCATAAAAATCTCCCAGCATCAACACATCTTACAATCAAGTTATTAAGTTGGAATCATGAACTAGTCACGGGACAGGGCGGGGAATTAAGGCGGCGAGAAACGCGCATTTAGCTGTGTGAATGCACCGGGATACGGTAAATTTAACGCCGCGTACTTCAACAGTTTTAAAAATTTTATCGGCAACAACTTCAAAAATGTTAACCTAAAATCTTTCTCCGGGGACTGGTGAAAAGTGCTAAATTTAACACTACGTGAATATTAAATTCCCCGCCCTGACCGGTGATAACTAGTGTATTACGTCATCATATTTCTCGGCGCATTTTGTCGTCAGGGTCTTAAGCTCAATCCCTATGACTGCTGGTCAACTCATGCGCAGGCTCATGTGTTGGAGATGATGGGACGTCAGAACGAGGGCATTTCATTCTTGAGTACGACGATGGACCAATGGACAGTAAGTAACCATGGCAACAAGGAAGACATAAAACAATCTCAAGTAATTTCTTTCTCTTCTTGTCTTCTAGAAAGGTGAAATGCTTGCTTGTCACAACTTTTGGCACTGGGCGCTTTATCACATAGAAAAGGTAAAACCTCTTGTGCGATATTTTATTTCCAGAGGCCAAAGGTCAATCTTGTTTTATCTTGTGTAAGGGAGAATACGAAGCTGCTCTTGGTGTTTACGACAGTGAAGTTGGTCAGAGGGTAAAATCGGGTGCCATGCTCGATATGGTAGATGCATCATCTCTACTTTACAGGCTGCAAATGGAAGGTAATACTTCTGTCACGTGATGACATGAAGCAGTAGCATGGTATGGTAGATAGTGTACGTTTTTCTTTTAGTTTATTTTATTTATCTTGAGTTCACGTACTAAAGTCCTAATAGCCAGCGATGGAAAGAGCATGCCAAGATTACAGTCAAACTAGCTGAAGCGTATCCCCCCTAGACTGGATTAATAAATTTATTATTCAAATATTGAGGCATTATTCGTTTTCAGGAATGCATTCCGTTTGAAAATATTATTCCACTATTTACACTATTCGCATACTTTTATGCACGGGATTTTGTAGGTAAAACTGACACATTTAGATGAGAAGCTGTCTGGTTTTACCAAATATGGTGAGTAATAACTCGTTAGTCAGCAAAACCCCATGCATGAAAGTGTGCGCAAACATTAAAAGTGGTCATACATTTGCGCGTCGCACTGAATAATATTTTCACACGGAATGCATTCCTGAAAACAATTAATGCCTCAATATTCGAATAATAAATTTATTAATCCAGTCTAGGGGGTATGCTTCAGCAACCTTGACTGTAAAAACTAAACACAATTTCAGTGTCCTAGCATGAATAACTAAGAAGTTACAGTGATTTTAAATTTGGAGGATTTGTATGAGAAACCAGCCAGAAGGCCTGTGGTGCCTCGTTTTCATGTAACAAAATATTTTCTTAATTCACTAAACATTTGAATTATGCAAATTAGCAGTATTCCATTTGACATAAGCTGTATTCTTGACTTTGAGGGCTTTGACCAATAAAAGGAAATCTGTAACACCGTGAAAAAAAGAGAGACATACTTTACTGACGTTTCAAGCTTTCGCCCTTCGCCAGAGTAAGAGTAAAGTAAGGGCAGGAGATGGTATAAATAGAAGCGGGAAAGTTGATTAACCAATCAGAAAATGAGAGGAGAAAAGAACCAAGAGCTTTAAGAGAAAGAAAACCGCTCATTCATGCCATTAGGCTGTTGAGTACCCAATGAATGAATGAGGGCTTTGCATAAATACAATAGTGTGTTTTCCTTCACTGCACATGAAAACTATAGTGTTCATGCAAAATGCCCCTCAAATTTGATGCAAATGAGCCAAAACGAAATGCTTTATGGGTCGTAAGAAAGCAGTGAACAAACGTTCTTGTAGTAAGAAACAAAAAGCTCTCAACAAATCAAACAACCAATGTCTTCTGATTGGCTAAGAGAACAAAGAAAAGCCCTCAAAATAATAAAACTCGAACCACGCCAAGTTTCGTTTCGTGGCGGATAGGATCGCGGACTCTGGTGGTATGGATTCAAAGTTCGTATAATATTGTGATGTCTTGTAGGTGTTGATGTGGGAAACAGATGGAAAGAAATTTACAATATTTGGGAACCACATGCTCACGATCACATCACGGTAAGAAATATAAGAGATCCATACTCCATAACCCGTCCACGTGACGTCACAGACGCCATGTTGAATTAACCAGTCATAACCACCAAATCTTTTGTCACGTGCATCCTCTTGCTACTTGTACCGCCACCCGGTTAGCTCAGTCAGTAGAGTATTGATCTGTTGTGCGGGAGGTCGTGGGAGGTCATGGGTTCAAGCCCCGGCCGGACCAACACTCAGGATCTTAAAATAACTGAGGAGAAGGTGCTGCCTTTGTAACTACATCTACAAATGGTTAGACCTTCAGGTCTTCTCGGATAAGGACTTTAAACCGTAGGCCCTGTCTCGCATCCCTTCCTTAACCTGTTGAGCTATTCGTGTAAGAGTAAGGGATTGTCTCTTCAACAGTCTGGTCCCGTAATAGCAGGATGAGGGGAGACCTTTTTCTTTTTAATCCTGTTTATGTTATGTTCTGTACTCTTATATACTACATTCCTGTTATCTGTTTTTTTCCGGGTGCAGGCATTTAATGACGTTCACATGCTGATGTGCACTCTTGGTGCCAAACAACATGCCAAAACTAATGAACTCATGGATTCACTGAGAGACTACGTCAGGTAGGTGGGATTATCCATGACCTCTTTTATGGACATAATAAAAAAACGAAACACATTTCAAGACTTCTGGGGATTTTTTCCAAAAAGTAGGGAGGGGAGGAAGGGAGTCTATGGAAGCTTGACTTGATCTGTGGCCCTTGAAAACATCCTGCCAAGTTCTTCTCTTTGCGAGCGATGGCCACGGGCATCGTTGGTATACTCTTTCTAATCTTTCCATATCAATAATTGTACCCAAGAAATGTATATTTTCACTTTAGAGAGGGAACAAGTACAAACTGCGAGGTTACTCGTGAGGTTGGTTTGAAGCTCTGTGAGGCATTCCAATTGGTAGATGAGGTAGGTCATGTGACCAGCTCTGAGGAGCTTTTGCTCAGTGCTACAACATTCATCGTGAGTCACTTGCTACTCTACGATTATTAGGCATCTGTAGAATATCTGTGTTTTTATATTCGGTCTCACAGAAACACTACGATCAAGCTGTTGATCTACTCAAGCCTCTTCGCTACAAGATCGTGCAAATTGGTGGAAGCAATGCACAGGTAGGGCTCTATTCGATTCACCAATACCACTGATATCATTAACCCCCCTCCATGACCATGGCTAGAGTTGGGGCTCCCTTCAATCCATCAATACCACTAATATCATTAACCCCCTGTTATTCTATATTATATAGAGAGATCTGTTTAACCTGTTTTTAATTCACGCTGCTCTGATGTCATCAAACAAAGAGCACCGAATATTTGCAAGGTAGGCTGCATGACGTCGTAACATTACTTTATCTAAAAGAACAAAAAATCAAATGCAGCAGATGGTAAACCAACATTGTATAACATATTTCTCTTTACCTTCATAGGAGACTTCTGGCTGAACGCAAAGCGATGAAAGAAAATGCGCCCATGACAGACCGACTGATGGCTAAGGCCATGGCACAACATGTCGACTAGACCTCAGGCTGTTATCATCAATTGTTAATTCTAGTAATTAAATACATCGTACGTTCATTAGAATTAAGGAATTGCATGACTCGTAGATCATGTTAAACGTTAATCGATATGACCCTAAGGAAGATTTAGGCTAGAATTGGCTTTAATTCTTGTCTTAATTGTAGTTTCGTTAAAGGGTTAAAAGTGAGTAAGACAGAGAAAAGAAATAAGAAAAGACGAGTTTTTACTATATTTTCTACTATAAAGCCTCCAGAAAATTACATTTATTCTAATTTATGTTAATCTTCCTCTTTGTTTACTGTCATCTTACTTCTTGTTCATTACCTGATGATCACTTTGTAATATTAGTCGAAATATAGTAAAACTCGTTTTGCCAGTTCATCCTAGTTCAAGATGCATTTATTCGGTTTGGTGTTCATATTATATTTCCTAAAACTGTTGGATGGATAACATAAAGAAAAGCGAGATAGAAATGTTGAATTTCTATTAAACAAGCAGTCATACACCTAATGTCAACTGTTGTTAACTTATTGGAGCTAGAGGGGATTCCTCGAGGGTCCTGAAGGGGAAGTCTAATCCCATTTCCCAGCCTAACGCTTCCTCAAAATCCCAGTCCCAGTCAGTTGATTTCAGCAATGACAATTTGAGTATTCGCCGCCATTTTTACACTTTACTGGGTGATGTCGCTTACCAATAGATACGTGGGACTGGTTACAGCGTGTTGGTATGTGAAGGCAGTGTCAAAGTTCGTTTTAATGTCTTTTAAGAATTTTAATTCTAAAAGTGCGAGTTTTTTCGACTTGTTGAGAGGTGAAAAACGAATCCCATTTCCATCTGTTGTTTTGTTTCCCATTCCCAGTGGCCAAATTCCATTCCCAGTGCATCCAATCCCATTTTCCGTGCCCAAAAAAGGCCAAGGTCCAGGACCCTCTTCCTCAGTTGGTGTAGCGGTAAAACTGCGCTCTGGATCCCATTTGGGTTACGGTTTGAAAAACGTGCTTTGTTTGGTACAGGAAGTGATTAAGTAAAATTTTTGAAGTGTAAAAAACTCGAGATGAAAAATAAAAAGGGACAAATACAATAACAGAAGACAAAAAAGGAAGAAAACAGACAAATAGGAAATGGATCAGTTCATTTTTAGATTGTTGCAATAGATGGAAAAAGGAAAACTAGTTAGTAATTGTAACTCATATTGTAAATCATATGAGTAGAGAAAACTGAGAGACTGATAGCGTTAGTTGTGGGGAAGGGACAGAGGTTTCACTAATAGTCCTTTCCCAAGATATGGGTGAGTGAGTCCTGTACTTGCCAGAGCCTCAATTTCATTACCGTAGCAGTTTCTTCTTGGTGTTATTGTGTAAATTATATATTGTTTAATCAACAACTCTTCTTTGCTTTATTGTTTAATCACCACGAAGTTCATTGTATCAGATTAGTACATAGCTCAGTGCACGATGATACGTACTGAAATCAAGGCGGCTTTGTCTTATAGTACTGGGAAAAGCCTAGACAATTGTCCTTCTTCATCCAAGCGTGTTCAAAGAAACGATTGTGTAAGGCAGAATAGTTACTTCGATGAACTTGAGGACCACTGTACTGCGCATGTATTCAAAGGTGGCAGGGTTAGGAATCTTGTTCAGTAGAGTACAGCCAGACACTAAGATAGAATTAGCATAATTTAGCACTATTTAGTACTGTTTATGTTGCACGCTTTTAGTGTTTGTACCCGGGGGGGGGTGTACTCCGGGTGGCTACGGGCGGGGATGCTCGTCGAAAATTTCCAAAATGCTAAAAGATACCAGAGTTATACAAAGGTGGGCGTGGCAGCATAAGATTTTTACCCCTAAAAGACACTAAAAGTTGTTATTGCACTATTGTTATGCAATACCTTATCATCTTTAAAAATACCCTAAAAGATACCAGCTTGAATTTTAATTACCCAAAAACCTTTTGCACACCCTAAACGATACCGGATCCTTGATTTTTACCCCTAAAAGATACGACGAGCATCCCCGCGCTTCGATATATGGGAGTCCCCCCCCGGGGTTTGTACTCTATAAAAATCAAGTCAAAATGCAAACCCCTTTTACGAATTCTTATTTGATGATTATAATACAAAACTTAAATCTTAATCCCGAATTTCAACATCATCAAAAGTTAAATTCACCAAAACCATTATAATTATCTCATTAGTGATACTTAAGTACGCCAAACAGCTGCTTCAAGACCTGAATATGGAAACTAAAAAATTTCATCTAGAAAAACTAGCAAAAAACCTTATTTTATATAGCATAAGTAAAACGTGATAAATGAGAGAACAAATTCGAGGTGATGAAAACTGCTGTTTGGCTGAAAATATCTGACTTGTCGGTGTAGAGCATTTGAAAAATTATGGTAATTATAGGATTGTTTTTTCAAAACTGATCTAAATAATTAATAAGTTTAATGCTAAATATTCTACTGACAAACTTTAATGTTGAAAATTTAAGTATAGGTAATCGATTACTGAGAGTAACTCAGTTAAACAGAAGAGTTTACGTTCTGCAGTAGTTCACAGGAATAACAGGTGGGTTTCATAAACGCATTAACATGATAGTGCGAAAATAATGATAAAATGATTGTTAAAAAAAGCAAACAAAACGAAAATAACCGACATCCCTTGGAATGGCAGTTTTCTGCATTCAATGTTCTTTTATCATTGTGTAGTTTTGGTTTTAATTTTCAGATGTAAAGTCAGTCTAACCAGACCGCATTGCGTTAATTTTAGGGCTATAAATTGTTCGTTTCAATAGCATTCACGTTAGATGCCGTGCCAGATTTTGAAGTGTGTTTACTATGCTTGCCTTCGGTGTTATCTTCCACGACAGCAATAACATCGCGGGTTTTAATTCATTAATTTTGTGTTAATAGGCTATAGACCTTTTTCATAATGGCAGATTTGTGATGTTGGTAAATATGGATCTTCTATAATAAAATAACTTATACCATCGGAAAGAACTTTTAAAAATCAGTAACCTTGGAAAATGTGAATGGCATAGATTCAAAATTCAAATATATTGTGGATCAAAATTAGAAAACTTTGTATGGATTTCAGAGATCAGGCCTTTCTGGCCTTGTTTTCATGTTTTCTCACAACTTGAAATGCTTGTAATTCCTTTAGGATTTAAACTTTTTCCCTCAGACTTTCAAATTTTACTTAGATAAACATTTTCTTTCGAAAGAAAGACCAAATTTTTGTGATACATTAAAATTTAAAGCACTATGCTAATGATCTGCCGCCATTATGAAAGAGGTCAATGGTTGCACCTGTATCGCTAAATTAAGCGTTATTCATGACAAATGAAATCATTTTTAAAGTTGCTTAAAGCTTTACCAAAGATTTTCGTTGTTGATAAAGCTGTTTTAAAGGTTTGAAATCTTCGCATTATAAAGTTATTGTTCATCGTATCTGGGGTTTTGGATCCTACAGTTTGTTCACTCGCTTATTCATGCTCTTAGAACTTCTGAACGTCCTTAAACACTCCTTCAGACAGGTAGATTATTTGTTTATGTATTATTTGATCGAATGTTTAAGTTTTGAAAAAGATAAAATAAAAAATATTAAGTTCTTGTTGATCTTCCCTCATATGTAACGAGAAATTAAAATAATTTCCAAGCAGTCCAGAATCATTTATCCCGTTTACGATTTTTTCCGACTTCAATATACTTCAGGTCGTTCAAATTATAGCCTTGAGTCGAAGAAATGGAGAATATCCACTTTGAAAGCATCGCATTTCTTAGCTCGATTTCAAAAAAACTTACTTCATCAGGAATGGTCAATGTTTAGCGTGCGTAAATCTAGTTCTGGATGCACGCGGATAGTTGGGAGAGCACGATGGTAGCGT
>JAAAQI020144402.1:0-11565 GCA_011800005.2 Stichodactyla mertensii
GACGTCACTGGGTCGCCATGGGAACGAAACAACACTCTGCCCGTCATTTTATGCTAATGTTTTGATGAATAATTAATAAGAACCCTCAAAAACCCTCAAAAACCCTCAAAAACCCTCAAAAACCCTCAAAACCGCGGCCTGTGCGGTGCATAGTATACTACTTTGGATACAACGATATTTAGAGAGAAGTGTCTACATACACACAGTAACGTTTAATCGCAGTTGCCAAGCCAAGAATACTAGTCAATATCCCATATTACTCGTTGTTAACGTGTTCGAAACGAATTCTGGACGAAGTATCCTATGTAACGTTACCATGGATACAAGACACGAGCAGATAGCGAAGTGTGGTGTTGACTTTAAGACGAATGCAGTCAGAATTCGTTCACCAGAAAAGAATATTTCTTTGAAGTTATGTGGTGAACCAGTTATATCAGCTTTCGGTAAGTCGTTAGAGTGACTTTCTGAATCTGGCAATTTTCCTCAACTTCTATCCATTCATTTCATCTAATCCTATCGCGTTCATACATTCATCCATCCATGCTATATCATGATCCATCCATCCACTCATCCAGTCTAACCCGCCAACCCACATATTATCTGTCCACTGTATGACTCAACCGTCCACCTAACCACTCAACCATCTAACAAATCGTCCATCCATATATTTTTCATGTTTTCGAAGACAATGTGACCAACATACGTGGAGTATTGTATGACTTATGGAACAAGTACATCAAGTCTGACAAGAGTTCCATTCTAAAGTTTAACGAAGTGTTTAGTGGTGGTTCTGCTAATATATCAAGTGTTTCGTCATCCTTCATCATATCTGGGTTTACGGGTCTGTCAAACTACAGTGTACGAGAACAAGGTTATGTGATGGTAAGGATTTTCACAATGCTAAGCTAGGTTTGCCACCATGGATGACTTGCTGTTCCTCAATTTATTCCTAGCATTATTTCATTCTTTGTTATTTACAGCTCTTTAGACCCATACTAGTTTATTGCTTGCATTTAAAAGTCTCTAGTGTTCTAAAGTTAATCTAAAGTTATTTAAAGCAAAATTGTTTAATTCTTCAGGTTACGATCCAAGGATTCTACTTTATCTCAGCTTCATGTGATGATGAATGTGAAGTATGGCTGAGAAGAGCTGAAGAACCAGGACTGAATGACGAGGGAACTGATCATGAACTGCTGATCAAAATTGAATCACCTACATATCCTAGCCTATATAAATCGTGAGGAAAAGACGTTTCATTGGCCGATTTCTATGTTTGTACATATGCATGTTTGTTTATTTGCTTTAGTTGGTTACCAAGTTGGTTTGGGTAGGTTGTCAGATAATTGCAGGTGAAAGGTTTTGAAGGGTTAGTTGGTGGTATATTCAGTTTTGTTTTGGCTCAGGCGCTTATTTGTCATAATGTTGAGAACTTATTTTTTTCAGGAGCCGAAGCCAGTACAAGATGGAAGCTTTCAGTAAATGTCATCTGTATCACATGGAAGCTTACATGCGACAGAGGGTCAATCGGGATTATCTTACTGTGGTCGTAAAGTTACCCAATGAACAAAGGATCCAGCTTTTCCCTCCTGAGTTTCTCTATTGGATGAGACCAGGCAAGTTTTTCTTTGGATTTTATGCAGGGTTTAGCTGTTTTTAGAATGGGACAGCCCATTCACTTATGATGGATGGCATAGGTGGTCTATACAAACGCTGTAAATGAGTCGACCTCTCACCAAAACTGAGTTCACTCGTCTCAAGGGGTCGGTGGTTCGAGCTCTGTGTGTCCAATGTGAGTAGAATTTGTTTGATGTAATGGTATCTCCCTTGCTTCGAGGGTTTTTCTTTGGGTTTTCGGTTTTCCTCCCTTGGCAAAACATCAACAGTGCTGAATGTAGTACGAGTAGAATATTAGAATAAAGTAAGGAGTTTGCAGTAAAAGAAAGCAGGCCCACATTGGGGTGGATCCAGGATTTTAAAAGGCGGGTGGCTCCTAAAAATATTAGTTCCTTAAGTTAACTCGGCAGCTCAGAATGTTACATGCCATTTAAGCGAAAAATACTGTATGGTACACATTCTAGAATTCTATTGCTGTTACATAGAATCTAACAAAAACGTGCCAATTTTTCAAAAAAATCTGTATTTTATCACTCTAGTATATTTTGCCATTCCAAAAGGGGGGGCTAGCCACCTCCTTCACCGCACCTGTATCTGCTCCTGCCACATTATCAGCCTTTGGCTGCCTGATAATTATTACTTTTTATTTTTCTAACAAGCTAAAGTATCATGTTAAACCACAGGTTCTAGAGTTCTTACGTTTCGTTCAACCAAAGAAACCAAAGGAAAGGTTGCATTTGGTTCAAAAATAACATTTGAGGGTAAAATCCCTACACTTACTTTGTCATATTGACTATACATTTCAAATTTTATAGGCTTTATGATCTGCGAAGTTTTCCAATTCGTTGTTTTGCTCCACAGCTGCCTATGATTTCTGTTGCAAAGGTCTTCTTTGTCCCAACTGCCCCCTTGTCCTTCATCTACACGCTTTTGATCAAAGTGTGGTGGTCAACAGGAGCCTAGAAATGAACTGTCAAGAATACAAAATGAAACACACATTTGTTGTGGTCGTACAATCCGGGAATTACAGCATTGATGTATGTAAAATATTTCAACCAGGACATTAATTCGGCAGAATTGTCTAGCTAGATCTTCACTTATCAAAAGTCTAGTAATTAACTTACGTACATAACCTTTTTTTGTTATAGGTAGCGTATTCCTTTATTGGTGACGTAACGCATTGGCAAGGGGGCAAAACTATAGTAAAGTCCATAACTGTTTCTGGTAAGAAAAAGTGTTTAAAACAGATGGATTTGTAGATTTAACGAAAGAATTTTGAAAGTTAATTTGCTTTATATGGTTAGGTTCTATGTTACATTGCCCCTTTCGCCATGGAAAATGCCCCCAATGGAATGTATGGTCACACACACCAGCTTGTCAGTGGAGTTTAGAGACAATAAATTCAGGTATGAATAGCATAGTAAAGCAATACCGTATCCTAGATCCAGATTTTCTTATGTGCAATCCCAAAGTGCGCCATTCCAGAAGAATCGTTGCAAAATTATTCTGGTTCATCCATACAAAAGAAGAGAAAATACGAGGCTGTTTTGCCTTCCCCTATACAATGGTCTACCAACCAAAAAATAGGAAAATTCCACTTCCAGTAAATAATTATAGTAAAGCGTCCCGGGGGGGGGGGGGGGGGTACTCCCTATTGGCCTATGCGGGGATGCTCCGCCCCTTTTAAGGCCAAAGGTAGATAGAAGGTTCGCGAATTTGCGATTTTGGTTTTTTCAATGGTATATGAAAGGGTCGCGAATTTGCGAGTTCCGGTATAGTAAATGGTAGGGTTTCACCATTAAATTTCCTAGCTAACTTTTCTAAGCACAAACGGATGTCAAAAGCTAACACGGCTGTATTTAACAGACATTTTTTTATCAAGGGCAAATAAAAAGGGTTTCTACATTCGCCAAAGCCGGTAAGTGTAGTAAGTGTATAAAAGGGGTACCTTTTCAGGCAAAGGTATGTGAAAAGCGGTACCTTTTTGCAGAAATTTGATATATAAAAGGGTAAGGGCTCCAGAGTCCGGGCGGAGCATCCCCGTAACAAAATGGTTGAAAGTACCCCCCCCGTAAAGCGTTTCTCAGGGGTTATTCTAAGAGCGTTAATGACCGTACCGAGGTTTCTGAAACTGATTTTCTCTGTGGAAAATGTAAACCTTCCTCGAGTTTCCACTAGGAGTGAATTTTTTTTAAAACGAATACTACTATTTTCGATTTAGGTGGATTCATCGCCCTAAACTCGCCCGGAGTGTCATCTCTAGAATCGCCATCGATGCCTTGGAACTCTGATCACAAACACATAAATCTGTGTGTTGAGTTCGCATATCTTCTTCCTACCAACACGTCATCTCGTCTTGAGGTCTTCAGGAAAACCACCTCGAGTAAAAAACTTCTGTGGTTGTTGTCAGGATACCATGGAACGGGGTGGCAAAAAACATACATACCTGTCATGTCAGAGGAAGATTTCCAGGTACTTTATACTCTTAAAACTTTGGTATAAGGCCTGAGGAAGAGAAGATAAACGACAGAATTTCGATAGCTTTCCACTTAATACATTTTAAAAATAGATTTCTTTCAGAGGGTATTGTATGACAAACGGTTCGATTGCGATAGCGATAAGGGACGTTCAAGTAACCAGCAGATCCTGTAAGCTGCGCCCGACATTTGCAAAGCCAGGTATGATTTTCCGCAAAACTGATTTGTATGGTTTTCGTGAGAGCTAAATACCGAGAACAGAGGCACTAAGCCATATACATCCTCAGGGTCATTAGTCTCAGTTACTTTGCTGCTATAAAGGGTTGGCCGAGAGGGGTCTGAGTAACCGAGACTAGAGGACCATAGACCCGAGGGATGTAAGGGGCTCATTGCCGACGTTCGAGGTATTTTTATCTCAGTGTATAGCTAAAGAGGTTTTCACAACACATCATTTCTCAAGAGAAACCAGTGCAACAATACTCATGTATTCATACATCGATTGCCCTTGCAGTAATGAGCATGCGTAGAAGATAATTACGTCATAGTGAATGCTTTGAACACGGAGACAGGGAGGTCAAAAAATTAAGTTATGAACCATCCAAGCGAATTCGGGAAAGGTCTATTGCAGTAAGACGTTAAATTTATAGTATCAGGGACGGATACAGGGGGGGGGATGGATTGGGTGGATTTCCACCCCCCTCTTTAGAGGTGTTAACAATAAAAAATATAAATATTTAAAAAAAAATAAAACAAAAAATCTGATTGCATCTCCGTATCTAATTAAAATGTATATATATATGTTAAAAGTCAACTCAGTTTTGTACATTTTAGACGTCTTGAAAGCCTATTCTGGACTTTGATGGAGAATAGATACCTTAAAGGAGCTTTGAATAAAATTATCCACTCCCTTTGTAAAATCCTGGATCCACCCCTGAGTATTTATTAATCCATAGGATTTCAATGCAAAGTAACTGAATTCAAGTGTCAGAATGGCCAGTGCATTAACAAGAAGGAAAGATGTAATGGTATCCATGGTGATTGCCGTGATGATTCTGATGAAAACGAGTGTGTTTGTCAAACTGATTACTTCACCTGTTCTAATAAAAAATGTATCAAGTACACGAGCCTTCGTGATGGAATTCGCGACTGTCCAGGGGGAGAGGACGAACGTCATCGTGGTAGGTTTCTTAATGCATGTTATACATTGATGGAAGTTTTATACTTAGTTTAACTTACATGTATGTTTTTCTCCATGTGTAACAGATAAAACATGTCCTGATTACCAGTGCCTTGATGGGACGTGCAGTTCTTGTAGCCCGCACAAGAAGTCTTGCGATCTAACGCATCAAGATCAAATTTGTGGTATGTGAGATTTTAAATAACTGACCACAGCATCTTTTGTTTTGGCTTTCTCGTCCAGACGTTGTTTGGAAATTTTAAAAATGTCATCTTCCTCACCGATAGATATCCTTGCAACCAAGCAAAATCTCAAGGTGAATAGATGTCAAATTCAAAGAGGTATACCACACAACAACATGATTGTTTATTATCACCACCATCGTCATATGTCATGTTCGTTGTCATCATCATTTCTAACTGTTCGTCTTAATAAAATTCCTGTTGTTGCTCTATTTTCCCTAACAAAAATCAAAAGAATTACTCATTGTTCTTATTATACAGGAATTTGTGGTTTTGACCGGGAGCTTTGTGGCTTTCAAAAGGATGCTAAGAGTTTCCTTTTGTGGAGATTCTTTAAACCAGTAGATTCTCTTTCCAGCAAACACAACGTTCCTTACTATGATCACACGTCAATGACAGATCAAGGTATCAAAAGTTGATAGCCTTTTTGTGATTTGCTAGCCCTGATTCATATCGATAGATTGATTACGATTTTCAAAGAAATTATTTTGATATTCTTCAAAAAGGGAAATTGAGTTGTTTTTCTTTTCAAACTTTAGGAAGCTATATTCGTTTAAGGTCAAATAACACACAACGCCTTTCTGGAAGACTCATAAAACCTTGGAACATAACCCACACCGTCTGCCTGCACTTTTGGTATTTTATTCCCGATAACCCTGACTCATCCCTTGAGATAGTTATTAACACTGCTACAAGCACCAACCTTCTCTGGAAGACCTCAAACTCCACTTCTGGTGACTGGGCATATGGACAAGTACAAATACCAGGGAATTTGCCTGGAAAGGTTTGTAGAAAGAGAAAGGAAGGAAGAAAAACATAGTACGCAGCTTATCAGTCAACGATGTACTGAAAAACTTTCTTTCTTCTTTATACAGCTGTTTCAAAAACGGTTGATGGGGTGAACGGTGAATAGTGACCGGCGATTGGCGATTGCATGACCCAAAGGAATTATGGAGCAATACGAATTTCTTTAAATTCATTTCTTAAATACCTAAACAATGCCTGTACCCTTCAGCGATGATCTTTAGCAGGTATTTTTTTAGGTATTTTTTTAGGCATTTAGAAATGAATATGAAGAAATTCTTATTGCTCCACAGTTTCTTTTGGTCGTGCAATCACCGATCGCCGTTCGCCCCGTCAACGTTCTCTGAAATAGCTAATTGTTTGTCATCACAGATAATCATCACTGGTTATGTGATTACAAGCTTCGTTGCTCTGGATGACTTTGGATTTGTTGAAGGTGGTTGTGTTTCAGTCTATTCTCGACGTAAGTAAACACTTTTTAAAGCCACTACATCACCGAATAATTTTAGTATTCTTCCATTCAAATATTTATTTTACAACTTAATTCCAGATTAGAGGATTAATTATTGTCCTTCGGCAAAAAATTAGTCTCCCTTGCAGTCGTCCCTCTCCTCCCGCGTTGCATGACACCACAAAAACGGCTGCGAGGGAGACTAATAAAGAATATATCATGTCAATAATTATGTGAATAAGAAAAAAAACATGTTCACGTTCATTTTCTTATAAAATTGAAGTGGAAAAGCATTGAAACACCAATGCTAAAGCAAAAAGTGTCCATGAAAAAATGCAGTCTGAGCGCAGCTAATAATTTGACGCTTAAAATCTGGTTACAGACAGCCCTTCCTGTCATTTAGATGAAGATCCTCAGACGTGCCATTGGAACATAGGAAAGGCATGGACACAATCGAAAAGGGTGTTACAAGTAGTCTCCGAAAATAGTCTTCCTAAAGGTATGGCACTAGTAAACTAGAGACAAACTAATTATGGCGTCAACATATACCATGTTTTATTGTACTGCCTTTTGTATTTAGCTTCATATTTTTTACTGTCACATTTTTCAGTATAGAACAATTATTTTTTAGGTTCCTATCTTCTTCTGTCAAAGTCAGCGAATACCACAAGTATTCTATCAAGTCCACTTATTAAGCCAAAAGCTGAAGGATGGCGGTGCTTACGATTTTGGTTTTACAGCGGCAAGAAATATTTCAGAAGAAAACTTACCGTGGAATATCAAAGAGATAATACGAGTACAGAAGAATGGAGCTATAGAAGCGAGACTGACAAATGGACCTTCATTCAGCTGCCCATCCCAAAAAAACAAGAACTTTTACAAGTAAGACGTTCCTTTTGAGAATGGGGAACAAACAAACAAAAGAAGACGATAAATACACAAATGTTTTGTGAATAACGGTGACAAACCTGTTTTCTTGCAGGTAAAGATCCATGGAAAAAAGGATCACAACAATGCCGTTTTAGCTATAAAGGGCATAACCTTTTCTAAGGATCATTGTCTAAAGATTCCAGGTAGCTCTTACGGCCACTTTCCACTCATCGCTTAAAGCACTCGCTGTGAGTGCTTTCCGGCGGCGATAATGGAAAATGGCCTTCGATGAAACATTACAAAAGGCAATTTATCATGAAGGGGCTCTGAGCGTTGTTTGCTTCCTTAAAATGATTTCCATTTGTTATTTTTAACTTTTCAGCACATCAACCATGTCACGAATACAAGACCCTCAGTTTTTCAGATCGTTTGAAAGACACCATTTCAGAATACGAAATATACAGAGGTTGTGATGACCACCTTTCCAGGACCGCCTGGTATCGAGTCGTCGATACTGCTGGAAACCAGTTGGAAAGATCGTGCATAAAGAGGTCGTGGTCTTGCTCAACCAAATACATGGGATGGATCAATGGTTCACTTCCTTCTGAACTGGAAGAAATAGTTGAACGTCAGCTCTGCTTTGCCTCGGAAGTTGACTGCTGTAGTAAGAGCACTACCGTGAGGATACGAAACTGCAAGGAATTTTTTGTATACCAATTTCCAAAAAGAGTTCCACCTTGTCCCTCAAAGTACTGTAGTGTGTACAGACATGGTAAGTTAACGGCGCGAGCATCATGACGGTGGCGGATCCACGGGTGATTCCGTGGAACCCCCCTTTGTGAGATCATCCAGGCATCCCAGCCACTTTTTGGACAAATTTGATAGGAATTATAGGCTGTGTTAGACCTTTATATAGGAAAGTATAGGATTTTTCCCCTAAAATATAGGTACTTTATAGGAACATATACACAGTAAGTAATATGTATGAAAAGAGCATTTCCAGTGATCACAGAATTTACCATTCAAACTTTGAAATGTTTTTTTTTAATCAAAACAGTTTCTTACAATGTAATAGACCCTATGCAATAATGGCCACCACTAATTTGCATAAATCAAAAGCTTAATGAATTGAGAAAATATTTTGTCCTCACATGAAAGACCATCAGTGAATTAGTAAATGTGCACAGTTTCAAAGAATAGTGGTAAATCCTTGCAGAGTTATAAGCATTTAAAATGTGCCAAAAACATCAAAACGAGGCTGGTCGGGCCTTGGCTGTGTTTCACATACAAATTCTTCTTAATTCAAATCGCTGTAACTTCCCAGGTTTTTGAGCTCAGATCCTGAAATTTGGTTTATTTACTCATTTTCGCATGCTTTTTCAAAGGCTGGTTGTTATGACTTTTGCAGATGAGCAGAAAGCAGTATTCCTCATTCCAGGCTTTTTGCATAGGGTCTATGCACCTATCAGCGGATTCCCCAGGGGGTTGACCACCGGGCTAACCATGTATATAGGTGGGAGAATACAGGGAGATTGGGTGCAAACATTGCCACTGGGGTCAGGAAAATGCTCGACTTCTTTTTTATGGCTGGGAAGTTGAGGTGGGGGATATCATGAAATTGTTTTCATGAAACTCACTGTGGGGAACGATTTTCATATACAAAAAAGAAGAATGAGTTGTTACTAAATATCCTGAAAAAATGAATGGAGATTGTAGGTAATGAAAAACCCTGACCAGGGAGATTATCCAGGATGAAAAGAATGACTTTCCTGCCTGGGGGAACTCATCAAGATTATTTCTGACCTTTTATATTACAATCGCCCTAGTTAGCCCGGGGGATCGAGCCCTTGGGGAAGCACTGATGGTGCATAACACAACTGGGAAGCTCAGATATTCTTTGACAAACAACACAATTGCTAGAAAGCGCACAATGTTAACATTTAAATAACAATTTATAGGAAATATAGGAGGTTTTCTTGAAATATAGGCTCTTTATGGGATCCTATACAAATTATAGGATATATAGGATATGTAGGAAGTTCTGGATGCCTGGAGATCTTGTGGAGCTAATCATCTGCTTTGCGCTCAGAAGAATGAAATTGGAACCCCCTTTGTGAAGCCGATCGCCAGCTTTTCTGCCTGGCGGCAATTTTGAACCCCCGTTTTTAAAAGCCTGGATCCACCACTGCATGAGGCTAAATCATTGATATACTGTGAGATAGGACAAATAGTGACTGGGTATAATAAGTAACTAAACTTCTTTGCTATCTTTATTTTACAAAACCCCTTTCATTGTTGTTCTACAGAGTGTGAAGATCAACCTATTGGTGTAGCTAACAGCAGCATTGTACCAGATGACAGATTTACAGCAACATCGCAATTTAGCAACAGATACAAGCCGTATTATGCACGGCTGAATGGTGCTGCTAGAGGATGGGAACCGGAGACTAGTATTGACCCTAATGACTATCTACAGATAGACTTAGGTGCAGTGTTTGCTATATGTGCTGTAGCCACACAAGGTCACAGTATGATTAATGAATGGACTACAGAATACAAGATAGCAACATCTACTGACAATAAAACCTGGATCACTCACCCAAGTGGTAGTGAAGTCAAGGTTAGCAAAACAATAATGGTAAAGCAATGAAATAAAATATACTTAATGGAAAATGTTATTCTTGGTATTCATCCAACGTGGCGGTGCTATATCCGTCATATACTGGATGACTTTAACAAATGTTAAATAATGTTATGTAGAACTGAGCCGCCCGTAGAAGGCATTCACACAAAGAATAAATTTCAGTTTTAATTATTATTAAGTAACGCCAATTTTATGTTATTTCAGTTATTTTCTGGCAATGAAGATCCAAGTACTGTGGTCAGGAATGTTCTAGATGATACTCGAACTCATGCCAGGTTCATTAGATTTGTACCGACCAAATACTATAAACGTAAGGTACTTCGTGTAGAAGTATATGGATATATCGTAGGTAAGTATGAATTTGATGCAGTTCTATTATTTGGGAAGAAATCAAGGAAAACAAAGCGTTTGAATTGTTCACCTTCTAAGGGTATTCTACATGCTCAGTACAATGTTAAGGGAAACATGTCTACCGCCTTTTCATTCTTCGTTTTAGAAAACCTTAAGGCAAATATACAGAAAGAATGGAAAGGCTGGATAAAAGGGCTTTATGAAAAAGTGAAATGGGAAGTACTTGATGAAAGCCTTCTTGAAAAGATTGTTAATTCCATTAAGACAGCGATAGGTTCAAAAGGTAAATTTTCGTGTCCCTGGTGCCTAGTTGACCTCATGAAGAAAGAAAGTTCGAATATATTTATTTAAAATAGTTTTGAAAACTCCTCTTAATCAATACTTACTTTTATTTTTACGGTTTAATATTAAATTTCAGGTGACTCTTTCCCGCATGACCATGAATCAGAAACTGGGTTCTCGAATGGAATTGATATAAGGATAAATGAAACGCTGGACGAAATGACCTTGTGTCTTTGGTTGTCAACAAGTAACTCATCTACAATCAAAGTTGAAGTTGATTACGTGGAGGAAGAGAAAAATAAAACCAAACCAATAGCATTTCTCGAGGTTGATGCCATTACAAGGTAGAAACACAGTCAAAGTTTAGTATTTAAAAAAAGCCATAAAACCCAGAGGAGCCACATTAGTTTTAAAAATCATACTGAGATAATTGCCTTTTTATTGCCGTTTTTTCTCTCTTTCAGGAATGAAATTATAAAATGGAGCCACATTTGTGTCACATGGATGTCCAATTTCGGGGTGTGGCAGACGTACCTCGATGGAGCTGCAAGACATCATGGGACTGGAGTGTTGGAAAGAAAAGAACTGAATAGTAAGCTTAGAAACGCTGGTCTATTTCAATAGCCCACATATTGTGAGCTATTGCCCACATT